>JAJPUD010000925.1:0-49867 GCA_023553655.1 Myrmecobius fasciatus
ACACACACACACACACACACACACACACACACACACGAGTGCACGTGATTTCATTTTCTTTTTCTGTCTAGACAATTTTAGGCCAAAGGCTAGAAATACCCTCTTTTTAGTTTCTTTTCCCCCATAGCCTTAAAACAACCAGCTTTACTGTTTATATTACACATTTCACCACAAGAATGTAACAGAAAATAAGGGAGCAAAGGGAAGCAGACATTTTACAGAACAGACCACAATTTTAACACTTTAGTTAAAACTTTATTTTATGTGTCATCATTCCTTCAAGTGCTTTTCTATGGACTGATTTAACACAAAATTCAAGTTCAATGGGGAGAAAAAACAGGTTTCTTAGTGGGTGGCAAATGAATGATCTGCTCTTGCTTTTTCCACACTATATCCCTGAGAATTACCAGAGCCAGCTGAGATGCTTGGCCTTTTATTAGTGAAGCAGCTGAATAATTTATAAGAGTTGCACAGGGCCCATTAGAAGTGGTAAAGCTGTAATAACTGACTTAGGACTTTGCTTATTCAGGGCGAAAGTTTAATTTGTCCATAAACACTATGCTCCCTGATCATACCCCCCCACCCCTTCCAGGCTTGACCTGCTCCCTCATCTATACTCACATGCTCAAACATGCCCTCACAGCCATAATGATGGCTGAACTCTACCACCTATTCTACTAGTGGGAAAACACAGAAATTCATTTCCTAAAATTAGACTAGGCCATGACTTTTTGAGAGGCAATGTAGTATAGTGGAACTTGGGAATCAGATTTGGGTTTAGGTCCTATTTGTGTGACTCGTGGGCCTCAGTTTTCATATATGTAAAATGGGCTGAATTCAATGGTATTCATAGGTGCTTCCAGGTCTAAATCTATAATCCTTTGTCTTTGGCTCTGTATTCATCATGCAACTCCTCAAATTTAAGCACCTCAAAAGAGAGAAAGTTAGGGAACCCAGAAAAAGTTAATTAAGAGTTGATGTAATGAACCTATAATTTTTAAATTTTTGAGCAAAAGAGATCCTGGCAATTATCCATTGTATCTCTCTGTTTAGAGATGAGTAAATTGGGGCCCACAGAATGTAAGTGACTTGTTCAAAGTTACACAACTATTCTTGTTTAGCAAAAACAAGAATCTAGATGATGTGAAGGTCCTTGTACAAATTCCAAATGGCAAGAATCTTTTCTATGTTCTTTTAAAAACAATTATATGTAAACATTAACACATTTTTTTAAAACTGCAAAAATTCTTTCCCCTCTGTTGAGACTCAAGAGATAATAAAACTCCAGTCATAATAGTCAAAGCAAAACTTTCCACATTGTCTATATCCAAAAGTAAGCTTGCATTCTGTTTTTGTAATCTGTTTCATTAGGCAAATTATTGTGGTTTTGCTCATTTACCATTAATTAAAACTATCTTCCCAAGTTTCTCTGAAACCATCTCCTTCATGATTTCTTATGGGAAAATGATAATCCATCACATTTATATGCTACAACTTGTTCAACTATTCTCCAATAAATAGGCACCTTCTTAAGATTCCCATTCTTTGCCACCTCAAAACGAGCTATTTTGTGCCTCCTCAGTTTGAGTTTATTTTGCTTAAAAACAACCCTGCCTGTAATCTGTCACCTCTTTCTCCCTTTACTCTTTGCCAGTTCCCCTGCTGAGAGAAAATTTTTGTGTTCCATTCTGTGTGAGTCTTTCTTCTAATTCAGATGAAAAAGAGGTTCAAATATTAACTGTCACTCCTTTCTTTTTCCTTATTTATAAAATGATTATGTCATTATATAATTCCTTTCTATTCCCCATTCTTACTTTCTCTTTATGTCCATCAATGCACAAAAGAACCATTCCCAGGTCTTCTACCTAATTAGACTACCTCTGTGATCCCTAGTGATGATGGAATTACTAGGGAATACATGTATCATCTCACCATATTTGCATGTAATATGTTTATCCTTGTTTAGTCCTTTAAGGTCACTTGTGGTTATCTTTTCATGTTTAACTTCAACATTTTAATTTCAATTGTTTCAATGTTTTCTCACAGAGTTCTGCTCATTTCAACAGGAATGCTCAGAAGTGGTCTCTTTCATATTCATTTTCCCTCCTTTTATATAGTATTATGTTTAGTTTTGCTAGTTATTTTTAGCTGTAAGTCTATATCCTTTGCCTTCTGGAATCTTAGTCCAAGCTCTCTGATCTTTTACAGGAATGGCTGCTAAATCATGTGTGATTCTAACTATGGCTCTTTGGTATTTTTAATTCTTTCTTCAAGAATTTTTCTGCTGGTAAGATTTTTTTTTTTTTTTTTGACCTGGAAGCTCCAGCTTTTAGCTAAAATACTAGTGGAGTGTTCATTTTTTAAGGTTTCTTAAATGTGATGTCTATCTAGGCTCTTTTTGTTTGTTATAACATTCTGATAGTACAATGATTCTTCAATTTTTTTTCCTCCTTGATTTGTTTTCCAGGTCAGTTGTTTTTGTTACAAGATACCACTATTAATCCTCTTATTAATTTTCCCATAGTTCTCATTTTTCTTTCCAATTTTTTCCTCTAGTGCTCTCATCTCATTGATCTCTCTTCTCTCCTTCCTCCCTCCCTCTCCTTCTCTTTCTGTCTGGTTCTGTCTCTAGGCTAGGAACCTGAAAGTTCTCTGTGTGGTATATTCCTGGCCAGATCTTAGTCCTGATGTACAGAGACTTCTCTGCTTCACTAGACTTGGAAAAAATGACTTTTTAGAATTTAGTCAAATGCATTTTTTAAATCCATTTGGAGGATTTTATGGGAAGATGGATTATACTGCTTCCTACTTTTCTGCCACCTTGACTCTTTTGCTCTCTTTTTCTATGTTTTTAAACAGTAGCTGTGGCAGGGAATGCAATTAAAAAGTAGGGTCAAAGAATGAAAACTTTTAAAACATAGATCTTTTTCCCCTTAAATTTTCAATAGCCTTCATTTTTTCCTAACAAGAAATCACTTTTAATATTCTGATTCAATGTATTTTTTAAAAAATTAATTTAGCTAATTTTTAAAAGGTACAAAGATAAGGCAACAGAGATAGAAGACCAATACTCTAAATCTCTTAGGAGTCTTACCAAAAACAAACAGAAAACTGACAATATTATTTATTAGAACTGATCATCTCTTGGTCTTTTGCCCTATCCTTGGCTATTCTTGTGTTAGTAAGAAGATCAGAGCAAAGATCCAATCCATTTTTTGTTTAAGTATATTCTCTAGAGCCCAGGGTTAGGGTTCCAGCTTTTGGCATCTATTCTATATGGCAACCAGTTTCTCTCCCTGGGGCCAACTCAGGGTCTCAAAGACCCGTTATCAATGACTCAGTTCAAGCTGATGTGGGAGGGAATCATGGCAGAGGCAGGCCGTTCACCCCTTCATTCAGTCGCCTCCTTCACAAGGAGGCCATTGAATGGGTACACACAATAGTGTGTTGAAAATAGAAGCCCAAAGGGAAGCTTACAGAATCCTACTGCACAGACTTGGTCATTCATCACCAGGCAAGTGCCAATATCTGAGAACAGCAATCTCAATTTCTTCAAATCTTCCAACCTGCAACAGCTGCAACAGTGACTCTGGTGGGTGGTTTTGCTGCTTACGCAAGTTTCCAATACCAAGTGTTGGCCAAGAGCCAAGGAAACATTACTTAGGTTAGACATCCTGACTGCAGAGAATAGCACAATGGACTTCACAGCTTATAAAGCAGTTTACAAAGGGCTCCGGTGTATTTCAAAGAGCACTTCAAATAGCTGGGAAGAAGAGTTATCTGCACAAACATATACAAGCAGTTTATTCATAACCTATTTAATTCAAGGTTTTTGTCAGTAGGCAACAACATAGTAGCGGTGGGTACAGGAAAGACATAAGACTAAATAACCTAGCAGTTTAGAGGGAAAGGGCAGGTCATTATTCTCATTCTATGGAGTAGAGTAAGTTAAAGAACAAGTGGCAGCAATCACTCCAGCAGGTGAATATGAAACATATGCCTGTCTAATGTGAGATAACTCAGGACAAAAGAACCACAGACTCCTTCACTTCAATCTCTCTTAGAGAAACCTTCACTCAATTTATAAAAATCTGTCCCCTTACATGTAGCCCAATTGACTACAAGTCTCCAAAAAGATAATTAGGATAGTGTAGGCCAAACATTTCAATAAATATTTATTAAGCAGGGAAGAAGTTAAAGAGTGAAACTAAGGACCCCTAAAGGGGTTTGGGGGCTTCTGGACACTGCCCAAAGGCTAACAAGGGAAGTTAGACACTTTCTATCATAGGCTTAACACAAGCTGAGTCAGAGAAACAGAGGGGGAAAAGGAGTTTCCACACAAATCAATGAGGTTAAATCTACTAATCATTTGCACCTACTAATAATAACTGGCATTCACATGATGGCCTGACCACCCCCATGTGAGTTAGGTGCTATAGCTATTATCCCCATTTTACAAATCAGGAATCAGGATCAGACAGGTTGAATGACTTGTCCACTATTACACAGCACCCAGCAGAAGTACAATTTTAATTTGGCAGGCCCTGGCTGCAAATCCAGCTTTCTACTGGCACAGTTTGGGTATTTGGTTCGAAGGCTAAAAAGGTAGGTGTGTAAGCCCACGTGTGGATGCTTGCGCATGTGTATGTTTTGGAAGAGTAGCAGATGTTTAAGTGGGTGTCCTGTGGAGCATTTCTGTACCAATGGATACAAATATAGTCCTGACCCTGCGAAGGTCTTGTTGTGCTGTGTACTCAAGTGTGTAGAGAATATAGGTCTATCAGCAGCAATTCTAGGATGAGGAATTATTCCAATTACAACTTCCAGACTTTTGAAAGTCATCTACAGTGAGTAAATTCAGGAAACTACCTGAGGTGCTTAAGTAGCAAAACACATACAAATCCAATTTCCTGTAATGGGTGAAGCTGGTCCTTAAAATGAACCAGCTAAGAGGTGTGTGTAACCAAGTACTAGGGTGAGAGGACCTCTCTGGGAGCTAACTGCAGGGGACATAGGGACATTCATAGAAGATCCTGAGATCTATATTCCTTATAGATTAGTGTGTTCCATTTGTGAGATACAGTGTGGTACAACAGAAGGAACATTAAAGTTAAAAGACTGAATTGGAATTCCTTGTTAAGATGATCACAATTTAGGATAAGCACGCTCCTCCTTTTTACATGTTAGATGAAAACACAGGACTAGAATCAGGGGTTAATATGGAGGTCTATGAAATTAAAAAAGCAAAAAATTCAGTAATTATTTCAGTATGATTGGTTTTCTACGTATTTTAGTTGATATATCTAAAACCATTTCAAGAAGCAATCTATAGGTTCCAATAGACAGAATGACATATCAATGATAACAAAAAAAAGCTTATGATCTCCTGACTAGATCATGTTGAAGGTCCTATCAAGCTCTAAATTTTATGATTTCACTTTATAGGAATCAAATGTTGGACTTGTCCTGCCCTGGGAGTTCTCAGATGCCAATCGAGATCTGTTACTTCCTTGCTTGTTCCTTGAACAGTAAATAATAGTACAAGACTTGTGAAGAAGATATTACTGTTGTATAAGAGAAACATGATTTTTTTTGTTAGAAATTTTAGCACTTAAAAATTCCAAATTCCTGATTATGGTGGCTGCCACTTAGAATGCTTCAAGAGACTTAATATACACAAGCAGTTTAGAATCTCTAAACTAACAACATACTAAGCACTGTGTTCAACAGAGAGAAAAAAAAAAACTAAAAAAAGAACAAAGCATTAAAGTTACAAAATAGTCATCATACATGAAGAGTTTGATTCAAAATCTAGATAAGAACTTTGGAAAATAAACATATGGCTATCATCCACCCCATTTTGCAGATGGGAAACTGAAGCTCATGGAATATAAATGACTTGTTCAAAGTCATATTGACATAGCCTGAGGAAGAATTTGAACCCAGGGTTTGTGACTCTGGCTCTAGTACTCTGTCATCTTCTAAACCTGCTTTATCCTTCTTCCCTTGTAATCCCATTTGCCACGCACTAGACAATAATAAATATTCATTGAACCTAATGAGCCACAGGGACCTGGATGAAACTAATAATAGTAATGGAATAAGAGCTTGCTTCTCTTAATCTACATGTTGTGTTCCAAGAAAAATCTGTTTTCTCTATGTAAAATAGGCTGACAATGGTCAAAATGTCAATAAAAGAAAATGCTCAGTTCATGTATGATGACTATTTTGTAATAAAAAGGATGGTTTGATGCTAGTGCCGCCTACCCAGAACTCATAAACATATCTAATGTTAGGAAAGAACAAATTCCCAATAAAATAAAGGGAAAAAAAAAAAAAAACCAAGCACAATTTTCTGGAAAGAGACAAAAATAAATCAAGGCCCTAGATAAGTTATTTCTGAATTCCCTGCACACAACATCATTCATGAACAAGGCAGTGGTACAAATATAGCATAAATGTCGTCTGCTCTGGCTTGTAATTTAAAATGCAAATGCTAATGAGTGAACTGGTGTAACAGTGAAGTTAATAACTGCATGCCTGGCATAGGGGCTGCATCCAAAACACACAGAGAAAGAAGAGACAGACACCATGTTCCAATTTAAAAATAAAAAAGCCCAAATTAACCCTAGAAAAATCACTAGCAGATGCATAGACTCAGGCAAATAAGGCATGCAAGGATAGGGGAATAGAATCATTAAAGCTCATACTAGACCAACTAAGGCCAAGTTTCCCCAAAAGTCATGATGGCATACAGGTCAATTACAATTATTTCTATAAAAATAAAATAGCCAGCATAGGTCACACAAGTGGGAAAAAAGAATGTTCAAAGAATATTTGAGGTCACAGATCTAGCCACAAGTACATTCTATAGCCACTAATGGTATGTAGCCACTTGGCTAGAGACATCATTAAAATAGTTTGTTGTGTAGTAAAGAATAATGGATTTAGAGCCCAATGATCTGTCTCAATCCTATTTACTGCTATGTGATCACAGACCAGTAGCTATCTTGTTTATCTATAAAATCTCAGTTTATCTATAAAGCTGGGACTACTAGACTATTAGTGAGGTCACTTTTTAATTCAATTTTTTATTTATTTATTTATTTATTTATTTATTTATTTATTTATTTATTTATTTATTTATTTATTTATTTATTGCTTTTTGAGGTTAAGTGACTTGCCCAGGGTCACACAGCTAGGGAATGTTAAGTGTTTGAGACCAGATTTGAACTCAGGTCCTCCTGACTTCAGGGCTGGTGCTCTATCCACTGAGCCACCTAGCTGCCCCCACTTTTTAATTTTATAGGAAATCCCAGAACCTATGAAAAGGGATCCTAATTTTATTTTATTATATCACCTAAAGTTCAGTTTACTATGATGAAGTGTTCCTACAATGTTATCTACAACACAGCACAACACAGTTCCTTAAGAATTACTGTGATTAAAAGTTCATCACAGAAATACAAATTAAGACAACTCTGAGGTACCACTACACACCTGTCAGATTGGCTAAGATGACAGGAAAAGATAATGATGAATGTTGGAGGAGATGTGGGAAAACTGGGACACTAATACATTGTTGGAATTGTGAACGGATCCAACCATTCTGGAGAACAATTTGGAACTATGCTCAAACTATGCATACCCTTTGACCCAGCAGTGTTTCTATTAGGCTTATATCCCAAAGAGATCTTAAAAAAAGGAAAGGGCCCCACATGTGCAAGAATGTTTGTGGCAGCCCTTTTTGTAGTGGCTAGAAACTGGAAACTGAATGGATGCCCATCAATTGGAGAGTGGCTGAATAAATTATGGTATATGAAAGTTATGGAATATTATTGTTCTGTAAGAAACGACCAGCAGGATGATTTCAGAGAGGCCTGGAGAGACTTGCATGAATTGATGCTGAGTGAAGTGAGTGCGCATTTGATGCTGAGCGAAATGAGCAGAACCAGATCATTATACACAGCAACAATATTACATGATGACCAATTCTGATGGACATGGCTCTCTTCAACAATGAAATGTTTCAAATCAGTTCCAATTATTCAATAAAGAAGGCTATATACACCCAGAGAGAGGGACATGAAATATGGACTACAACATATCATTTTCATGCTCTCTGTTGATGATTGCTTGCATTGGGTTTCCTTTATCAGATATTTTTTGCCATTAACATGTAGTGGACGTCCTACCATCTAGGGGAGGGGAGGGGAATAGGGGGGAAAATTTGTAACGGAAAGCTTTGTAATGGTCAGTGTTGAAGAACTACCCATACATGTTATGCAAATAAAAAGCCTTAAAAAAAAAAAAAAAAAGAAAAGAAAACGTTCATCACACTATAGTCCACATGGTAATGCGTCCAAATTTAGCGAAGCTGGTCCTCCAACAAAAGACATGCTTTCCATCAATGAGCCAAAACTCTCAGGCTTTTTGGCTTGAGAGTTGCTAATGGAGCTTGGGTTCAACAGACACAAATTTAAAAAAGAAGGGATCATATTAAAATTGTAATGAGGAAAGACTTTCTGAGGTAAGTTTCCAAGGGCTGGTAGAGCTTTGGGGGAAGCTAGATTACACAAACAATTTATTAAATTATGTGAGGCATTTAAATGCCTCCTAATGTTCAAGGAATACACGGGCAATGGGGAAACAGGTAAAAATGAAACTTACCTTACCTTAAAGAGCTTAGTTATCTAGGTGGTGGAAAGGAGAAGAGAGGAGAGGATACAATAAGCATACAGAACGGAAAATACACAACAATTTGGGGGTAGGGAAACATTAACAGCTGGAAGAATTGGAAACAACTGGTGATGCTAAAACCGAGTCTTGAAGGAGGATGGTGATGCTAAGAAACAGGGAGAGGGACAGAGGAAGAAGATTGCAGACCCATGAGACAGCCTGGCCAAAAGCATGAATGCAAGCTGTGGAAATGGTACATATGGGTAATAGCAAGCAGGTTAGTTTTACCAACATGAAGGAACTATTTAGGAGAAAATAAGAAACCTAGCTAGAAAGATTAACAGGTTGAAGTCATGGCAAAGGGCTTTAAAAAAACCGGGCAATGCAAAAGTTCAGGTCTGATTTAATTATGGTGGTAGCTGAATGCCTTAGAAAGAAAGGTTCAGACAGGAGAGATACTATGGAGGCAGGAATGAAAAGACCAGACAAGAGTAGAGAATGGAGCAGAAGTGGTTAGTGCTAATATAATGGCATTATTGACTGACGTGGATATAATTAAAAAGAGGTAAAATTAGGAGGGAAAGACAATGAATCCTCTTTTAGGTAACCTCCCAAGTTGGGGATGTCAATTGGTAATCCAGGCAGAAGGATCAATAGGAATTTGATAATGTAAGACTACAGTAGGCCTCAGAACATCAGTTAGGGCTAGATATGTAGGTCTTGGAGTCATCTGCATAGACACACTCAAACCTATGGAAGGCTAATGAGATCAAGAGAGAACGTAGTGGGAAAAAAAGAGAGACAGAAGAGGGACCAGAACAGAGCCACAGAGTACACACGCTCACAACAAATGGAGACGTGGAGGATGATCCCACAAAGAAGACAGAGTGGCCAAAAAGTTGGCATTTATGCAACATGTGAAATCTTCACAGAACCCCTACAAAATGGGGCCTTATAATTGTAAAATACACAGAACTGCAGCACAGAGAGTTGACATGATTCATATGGGTCCAGGTCTGACCTCATAACCCCGCCCTCCCCACCTTCCAGAGGCTTCAGATCACCTCAGGGATCAAATAGAAAAGAATCTGTTTGGTGCTTCACTACTTCCCAGTCTTCTTACACTTTCTACTCTTCCATATATCCTGTTATCCAATGACATTGGTTCTTCTTGCTCCTCTTCTGTTGAGAAGCTTCATATCTGGACTTCAGGCCATCTTTCATTATGCAGGCTCTCTCTCATCTCCACCTCCTAGGCACCTTCAAGTCCAAGCTAAAACCTCATTAGGTTCTATAAGCTTTTCCTTACCCACCTTCCTTGTTGAATTTCAATTTACCTTGAATATAATGTCTTTATACTTAGATGCTATAGTTTGCTATTTCATCCCCTAAAAGAATTAGATTGTAAGCTCCTAGAGGACTGCCTTCTGCCTTTCTTTCTTTCTAGCTGCTTGCAGTATCTTTTCCTTGGTGGGATAGTCCTAAAATTTAGCCATGATATTCCTTGGGGATCTAATTTTGGGGTCTCTTTCAGGAGGTGATCGGTGAATTCTTTCAATGCCAACTTTGCCTTCTGATTCTAAAACATCAGGGCAATTCTCTTTCATGATTTCCTGTAAGATAGTGTTTAGGTTCTTTTTTAAATCATGATTTTCCGGAAGTCCAATAATTCTTTGATTGTCTCTTCTAGATCTATTTTCCACGTCAATTGTTTTTCCTAGGAGATAGTTCATATTTTCTTCTATTTTTCATTTTTTTTGTTTTTGTTTGACTGATTCTTGAAATCTTATTGATTCATTCACTTCCATTTGTTCAATTCTAATTTTTAGTGTATTCTTTTCTTCAGTTACCTTTTTTAGCTTCTTTTGTAATTGGCCAATTTGTTCATTGCATATTTTTTCCATTTCACCAATTTTGCTTTTCAGTGAATTGGTGTCTTTTTCATATTTCTTTTGTAGAGCATTATGTGCTTTTTCCATTCCTTCTCACAATGATCTCATTTCATTTCCCCTTTTTTCTTATAACTCTACTTTGAGATTCTTTATGCAATCTTCCAGGAAAGCCTGTGAAATGGGGACCAGCTCATGTCTCCCTTTGTGGCTTCCTCTTGATGAACCTCAGGATCTGAGATCTGTTTCTTCTCTCTCTCTCTCAAAGCTATCTATGGTGAGAGATCTTTTTTTTTCTTTTTAATTATTCATTTTTTTAAAAGCTTGGGTCTGTTCAAAGCAAAGGAGCAACAGCTGCTTTAATTTGGCCTTGGACAGTTTTGCTGATTGACTTCCAGTGCTGGGCAATCAGGATTAGGTCTGGGCTTCTCAGTGGTTTACAATCTACCTTATATAAAGGGCAGATCTGCCAAAACACTTGTTTGCAACCAGGGCAGAGTGGCCTAAGAGGCTCACAGAAACTTCCCAGGTGCTTAGAAACTGCCATGTTCTGAGCCCAGCCCGGCTTCCTGCCTTGTCTCCCGGGGCTGCTGTCTGGGCTCGGCAAACTGACCCTCTGCCCAACTGAAACAGACCTGTTCCGAAAGCTAACTACTTCTAAAGGTAACTACTTCTGGGAATGTGTTCTACTCCAAATATTTGGAGGCGCTTTGACTCCAAAATCAGTTGCTGTTGGTTTGAGAGAAGGTCAGAGAATATCACAGAGAGTCCGCCATCTTGGTTCCACCCCCCTCTGCCTTTCTTTGAGATCAGAGAGATGCAAAGCTAAGAGGCAGTCCGACTGAGGGAAAGTGAGGGACTGGAATAGACTTTGTATCTTTGGAAATCTTTAAACTTGAAAAAACCTCTTCTGATCGGTCCCTTTCTCTACAGAGACCAATTCTGGCAGCAGTTAGGCTATGAATTTAGAAAAGCTTCTGGGAAGAATTGCACATGGTTAACATATATTGAATTACTTCCTGTCTGGGGAGGAGTGAAGGAAAGGGAGGGGAAAAAATTTGGAACACAAGGTTTTGTGAGGGTAAATGTGGAAAATTACCTAAGCATATGTTTTGAAAACAAAAGCTTTAATTAAAGAAAGAGGGAAAGGCAGGCATACTACTTATCAGGTATCAACCTTGGGAGGTATCTCCCTGGCCAGAAAGAATTCATAATTTATTCCTAATAAAGAATTCATAATTCCTGAAAATACTTTCAAAAGGACACATAGAAAATTATAACACTTTTTAGAAAAAAGGTCATAGGTCTTAGTTTTTGGAATCATTTTGCTGACAAACACCATCTGAATGTTCTAGGGTTAATGCTATTTTGAATATTTCCTGTGCAAGAAGTCCTCAAAACAGAAGAGTTAAGACTGTATCTGTTGAGAAGACCAAAAAAAAAAAAAAAAAGTCATATGACTAGATATCATTATGAATGAAACTAGAATATTAATTAAGGAGGAGAATCATTTTTTCACTCACTTTTGATCATCATTTGAGGGGGGAAAATGGGAATTCCAGGGACTGTCCCTTAAGCACCTGAGAACAACGTTTATTATTTTTTTTGGTATGTTCTAACAAACAAAAATCAGCTGGAATAATACAGGGAAGATTGCCAGAAAAAAATGCATGTTAAACAAATGCAAAATATTTACATTCCTGAAACTGCACTATTCATTGAAACTCAGGTTTAGTAAACAGCAATGCTACCTGTGTAGCAGGACATTTTCTGTAGGTCACAGAAACAGCTAGTGGGGTAGTGGATACAGAGCTGGGCCCAAGTCAGGAAGAGCGGACTTCAAATCTGATCTTCACTTGTTTTGTGACACCAGGCAAGTCACTTATCTGCCTCAGTTTCCTCAACTGTAAAATGGAGATAATAGCATCTACCTTCCTCAGTTATAGTGAGGAGCAAATAAGATAATATTTGTAAAGCTCTTTGCTTAATAAACACTTGTTCTTTTCCATTACTGGATGCCTGATACTGCCTGTTTACGTAGCATAGAAGAATCAGCATGAGAACTTAAGTAAAGATCTCTCTAAGTTATTAGCATCATCCCTAAGGTAGCCAAGGGGCCACAGGGGTTAATTTGGGGTATTTTATGATTCAGATAACAGATATAAAGAGGAGAATTTTTACTTAGCTAGACAGAGATCATACATTTAAAAGGTGGGATAAATTCTTGCAGGTTCTCCTAAAACCTTGGAGAAAATTGGACAGTTGAAAGAGGAGACAATTACAGTGAAAGAGTTCCCTTTTCCATTATGTTGCTTACAATCTAGGGGATTGAAATATTATTAAATTATATAAAGGACTCTCAAGTAAAGTTTCTGTTTACCTGAGAAAACCTCTGAACTTCAATTTCCTTCTTTGCAAAATGAAAATTATGCTTAAGTTTGATACTTTTCAGGGCTATTGTGAGGACCAAGTAGGATAATGGATATAAAAGGTTTTAAAAACAATGTAAATGTCAGCTGTAATAATTATCCTGTCTTAACTAATCATACACTGCGGTCTTCACAAAAGAAAAAGCAGGCTAGCCTAGTGAGAAGATTCTCAGAATCAGGTTTATGGTCCTGATGTATTCCTTCACTTGAATTTAAGGTATGCCTGACCCCTTGTGATGGCAGGCAAAAGGAAGAGGGAAATAGAGTCAGAATGGAAAAAACAAATACAAAAACAGGGCAAGAAGGAGCCATTTCACCTTATGAATTTCAGTAATATCAGAACTAAAAGGAATTAATAAGTATCAACAAATTCTATATTACTTAAGGATAGAATCTCAAAACACTAACAATTAGGGTTGTGATAGTATATCTCAATTATCCTTTAATTGTGTGATTCAGTTTGGTGCTGGCAAGATAAGAGTATTCCATTTCTCAGTATAGGTTCTGTTAAAAAAATAAAAAATTTAAAGAGGCCTCCAACATTTTGAATCTCATCATGCTTGAAAGTTAGAATGAATAAATTATGAGCATAATTAAAAGGATCACAATCTCACCAATGCATGGCCATCATAAAATCACTATTAGATGTGCTATGTTACATTCCACTGAAGATACTGAGGCACACTCGGTTTGGGCATGAAGCAAGCTTGAAATACCTTATCTTTCTGAGTTTCCAATTCTTAATCTAGGAAGTTACAAAGAATATTTCACATAGAAAATGGGGTTTGTATTGTCTTGTTTTAATGAAATTCAAGTCATACCTTTTCTTTAATTCATTTAGAATTAGGAAGGTAGTTTGCATTTGTCTTTGTTGAAGAAAATGATGATATCAATCCTGGGTATAATCACTGTGACCTCTACCAGGCAAATTGTTATTAATAATTCATTCTTGACAGTACTTCAGACATTTTGCATTACCACCTAACATTTATGGGACATTGCATTTTCAATTTTTGATAATTATGGAGCTTATTCAAGAAACTCAACTACTAGAAAATTTTTGAAAGCAAAGAAAAAAGAGGTAACTGGAATGAGAAGGTACATATGGATGTGATTTTTTTTTTTTGCTGAGGCAATTGAGGTTAAGTGACTTGCCCAGGGTCACACAGCTAGGGAATGTTGTGTCTGAGACCAGATTTGAACTCAGGTCCTCTTGACTTCAGGGCTGGTGCTCTATCCACTGAGCCACCTAGCTACCCCTTGGATGTGATCTTAATAGGAAATCTATTGAAAAGTCAAGAAATTCTCCTATTCTTTAATATTGTTCCCCACTACAAACAAATAGGTACAAATAAGGAAACAGAAAAGACAGAGAATGTGATTATTCAATGGGTTGGCAATGGAATCAGCATCATGGAATCGCCTTTAAACTTCAGACATCATAAAATATTATACTGTTCATTATAGAGGGATATTCTTTCATTTATTATTCACTAAGCACTTAATTTGAAAATCTTTCTTCCAAGTCAGGAGGATTACAGAAAGGTGAACAAAAGAAGGAACTGACCATGTAGTAGGGGAGAAGAAAAACACAGCTACGTAGAATACAAGAAAGTATGTTAGATAAAATGCACTGATTAGTTGGATGCATGGAGACAAGTAGGTTATGGATACTACAAAAAGGAGAAGTATTTCACCTGGGATTTGAAGGATAAAAAGGAATTAAATAGATTGGCTAAAGACATTATAGCTGGAGAGCCTAGAGTGAGGAAAAAGACCAGAGAGTGGAAAAGTCCAAGCATACTTAGAGATTGATTTGGAAAGGTATGGTAGAGTGTACTTTTGAAAGACAATGCCAGGCTAAGGAAGTTGAATTTTATCCAACAAATAATATGAAATTATTTTTAAGGGGGTAGGACATAATCAGAGGAAGATTATCTGGCGACAGGGAAACTGGTTTGGAAGCTATTTAAATAGCATAATTAGAGTTTGAACTAAAAAGACTGTATGGGAAGTTAGAATAAGAAATAGTGAGTGGAGAGATGTGAGAAAGTGTGGTGATAAAAATAATAGGATTTGAGGGGAGAATCTGAAGGCAAAGATGGCTCTGAGTTTTGTAGAATAACTGATGATACATGAGATTTTAACACCTTTGGTAGAAATGGGAAATCAGGAAGGGAGATCAGCTAGCTTTTTGAATATATTGGATTTGCAAGATCCAGCTTAAAATGCTGCCCCTGGCCATCAAGTGAATTTCCTAAACTGTGGCTCCAGCATGAATGACGATTCCCAAGAGGCAGATATATTTCAAAAAGACATAATTACAAGAGACTTTACTGTCAATGTACCAATGTTTTAGCGCATGACTTTAGGAGTTAAGTTACTGCACCTCAGTTTCTCTTTCTTTTCAAAGGACATAATAAATGTGCCAGTTGTGAAGATAAATTAAAAATGAGTGACCTTTGTTCTAATCAAGGGAAATGGAGGAGATTCATTAAACTTGGTGGAGGGTGAAGTAAAGATGTTTTTATACAAATGTAGGCTACCCAATGATTTTGGCCCCCCTACTAATGCAGGACAAGAACTGGATGTGATTGTGTCCTAGGCTGAAATAAATATGCATGAGAAGAGGCCAGAGCAGTAGGACCTTGAATAGCTTTGGCTATGACTGCAAAAGGTCAATTATTCACCAATCAAACCAAATCCAGGTGCTCTCAGGACTAAAGGGCAAGAGCTCAGGAGGCAATGACCTGTTAGGGACAGCTAATTTTTCCCACCTGCTTTCCCATCTGATCACTCTACATACAGGGGTACAGGGACTATGACAGAAAAGCCACCTGGTTTAGGCCACCTGCTACTTTATCATGCTGTAGACCTGCCTGCTCAAAAAATGTTCATAAAAAATGAACAAAGAGGAAGGAATCACTTTCCTCCAGCTCAGAGTGATGTCCCTCATTTGTTAACCAATTCTCCCAAAGGCCTGAACTTCACTGGCCTATATGATCCTAGGTAGATTCTAGATGTAATCACATCTAGCTCTCAGGTTATGCTTGCCCTCCTTTTCCTGCTCCTCCAAGAGCTTCAATACTTACCTTCAATCTTCATCTTCACCAATAAGCTCCATCCTCAATAAAAAAACCAATGGCCCCTCCAAAAATACTCTGGTTACCTGTATATCTGCCTAAACTTCAATGAGCTATATATTTCATCTCAGCCCAAATGGTATGGTTATACTTTTTGATCCCAAATTTACTCAAAGATGTACTAGCTTTTCAAGTTTATTGGCAATCTGCTCATTATTTTCTATGGAATAATAGGATTCCATTACATTCATACACTACAACTTGTTTAGTCATTCCCTAATGGATGGTCATTTCCCTAATTTCCAACTCTTTGCCACCACCAAAAGAGCTGCTATAAATATTTCTGTAGGTGTGTCTTTTCCTTTTTATGACAGCCATAGAATATAGACTTATTAGTGGTATTGTTCAATGAAAAGGTATGGAGTTTTATAGCCTTTTAAGCATAGTTCCAAATTGCTCTCCAGAATGGCTAGATCAGTTCACAATAATGAATTGTGTTCCAATTTTCCCACATCTCCTCCCTCATGTCATTTTTCTCTTCTGTATTATTAGCTGAGGTTGAGTGTGCACTAAGCTTCTAGAACCAGGAGACTATTATATACAATAACAGCAACACTGTGCAGTAGTCAACTATGATAGACTTAGCTCTTTTCAGCAATGCAATGATCCAAGACAATTACAAAAGACTCCAGATAGAAAATGCTATCAACATCCAGAGGGGAAAAATAACCAACCCTATGACATCAATGTAGATCAAGGCAACTATTTTCACTTTTTTTGTTGTTTTTTTTTCCCTTTTGGAAGATTCTTCTTTCACAAAATGAACTAATGTAAAAATATATTTAGCATGATTGTACATGTATAGCCTGTATCAGATTGCTTGCTGTCTTGGGAAGAGAGAGGGGAAAGGAGGTAGAAACATTTGAAACTCAAAATGGTACAAAATTGAATGTTAAACTATTTTACGTGTAACTGGGAAAAAAATATTCATATTAAGTGGGGGAGAAAAAAGTTTATCCTTAAAGTGCTCACCATTTCTGAATGTCATTTATAGCTTGCCAAACTGCAACCTTCAGGTAATTCCCACTTTCTTCTCTGCTTCTAATTAGTTCTGCTGAAAACAAATTTAAGTTACACAACTGTGCCCAACTACCTCCTCCTCAGCTAGGCTTGGTGGCTGTTCTTTTATTGTATTGACTTTCAGGCATATTCCCCACAATACTTGTTCTAAATGTCCTATTCTTACCTCAAGTCCCCTACACAGTCAAACTTAAAAAGGGGTCTTAAATTTACTTAAAATTATTCTATCACATTTTATTTTGTTAAACATTTACCAATTACTTTAATCTAGTTGGGAATTTTGCCTAAATTTGTCTTTACTAAGAAAGTAGAAGACATCTGTAAGTTTCCTTTTCTCCTCTACTTTAAAACCTCAAAATCTTTCTACAATTCCATATTCTCTCTTTCCCTTCAGTCTGAGGAAGAGGAAACCTTTTTCTTTCTTCTTTCTCTCTCCCTCCCTCTCCCCTTCAGGTTGGCATTTGAAAACATCCCTAATCTGGCCCCAGCATGATTCACTACTCTGGCCCTTGAGAAACTCAATAATGCAGCCAAATAATATGAACTTTTCTTGAATTTGCCTCCATTTCCAGTCTGAGCACTGGCATATAGGGCTGCCCATGCCTGGAATAGAATTCCTCTTTAACTATGTCTTAGAATCCTGAGTTCCTCCAAGACTCACATTAGATGCTAGCTCCTATGGGAAATTAATCCAGACCCATTTAGTTTGAGTGTTTCCTAATTTCTTCCCCAAATGACCCTCCATTCACTTTACATATTTTCAAGTCATATTTCCCAGTAAAAGGAACATGAATACCTTGATGGAAGGAACTATTTTTTTTTCTATACATTGGACTTAGTATAGTGTCTATACATGTTATGAGTTTAGCATGTGTTGGCTCAAAAAATGCAACACAAAGGGAACATAAATGCGCTTACTCAACAATTCTGCCTGAATATGTGTGCACAGAGAACACTATGAACTCTAAGTTGTTGTGGTCAAAGAAATCTGTCCAAAAGAAAGCCAATAGCCAGGATCTTTAAGTTGAATCCAATCACATAGTAAGGAAGTCAAAACTGAAAACTATACCAAGAAAGTGTCCAGGTGAGCCTGTTACATAAGTTGTCTACATTAATCCTGACAAATCCTGCTTTGTAGGTGCAACTACACAGCAAAGTGCCCAAATCCTCTAATCACCTGGCTTTGATGCATAGGAGCAAAATGCCTAGGCTTATAAACTTTGGAAAATTCCTTTTAAAATCTTTTCAAACATGAAATGATCAAGTGTGAAAACTAATTAACAAATAGTGCATCTGTGTTCTTAAGCAGGAGATTTTGATAGAGATTAGGAAAGAAAAATGAAGGGGGAAAGAAATGCAGCTACCTGCTGGCAATTTCAGAGATATTCCCCTCCTGGTGCCCTATGTAATATAGTTATCCCTGGGAAGAAGAGTATTGCTCAAATACGTGCACAGCTTTAAGAGACAAGTCCAGGAAGGGAAATATTTTGCCCATTACAAAACTTTTTTTCTAATCCATGAATTCCACAAACAGCCCAGACCCAGCCATTTGGTAACGAAGGCTTTGTCACAAGTAATGCAGCTAGTCATTAGTTTCTTTAATTTAGATGTTAGCAAATACTCATGTTGAGGTTTAGCCAAGGAAGAAAAGAAGCGAGGATCTGCTTTTGTGACGAGGAATTAAAGCTTAAGGCTTTAATCCCTGTTGGTCTCCAAAAAGACAAACTCAATCTAGTTTCTCAACTTCTCCAGGAAACCCTTTAATGAGATCATGATGGATGTGAAGATGTGCAGCAGGCAACAAAAAGAACAATCCAAACCTTGCTTGTTCTTCCCTCAGAGCCTCTGGGCCACATAGCAAGGAATCAGGTTTTGGGGCAACCTAAAGAGACCTCTTGATGCAAAAAGAAGAAGCTTTTCTGAGGTCAGAAGTAAAATCCATCACAGTAACATTGAAATTCACATAATTTGTTACAAGGACAATATGTGGTTGGAGAGGAAAAAAACAAACTTAAGTACTAGTTATGAAGTATTGTTTTCTTCATAATACAAGTTATCAAAGAAATGTCTTTTGAATTGGAATAATTATTGAAATAATTATTTATAAAGTGTAACTGCCATGTGATTTCTGATGCAAAGGCAAGCCAAGTTATCATGATATGCTACCCTACCCTGATTTAAAAAAAAAAAAAAAAAAAAAGGTATGTGTTATTATTTTGCTGGGTCTGTGAATTGGGTCAGCTTTCTTTAGCTGCTTTTGTATTCAGATTTCCTCTTTATTGTTTTCTTTCCCCTACACACCTGAGTATCCAAATTTCTCCAGAGTATAGTCTTTTTTTCCTTTCTGTTAAGAAATCTTGGGGGAAATGGACAACGGATTCCATTTAATAGTCATACAGTTATGCTAGAACCCACCCCTTCAGAACCTAAAGCCTAAGTAACCAGCAAGCTCTGGATACTTTTTGTTGCATAGTCTTACAACAATTAATCAAAGGACCAATTAGTATATTGATCACTAACTTCTTAAGGGTTATATGAGAAGATCTAGAACAGAACTGATGACTGGGCAATTTATGTGCTTCAATCCTACAGTCTTCGAGTTATTTCCCATAACACAACCCACTTACTGAGGTTTGAAAAGAGGACACAATTTGTTTACCTATAGCCTCAGGAAGGCACAATTACTGAAAGAAATAGTATCTCCTCTTAGGAAAACAAGGCATTCATATGGGGGATAACAAATGGTATCTTCATTTTTTTTCCCCTATAAAACAAATTCTTTTCAAGAAGTTAATATAGTTATGAAGAAACCTGGACAGCAATAACAAGACAAGTATGCCTCTTAAGCATTCAAAGATGAAGAAAAGGAAGCGAGGCAAAATGATGGGTTTTCCCCTTACAGATATCAGCCTCTGTAAAATGCTTATTGTAAATAAATAACTTATTTTCCAGCAGAGAAAAAATGAACCAATTTGCTCCCTGAGTGCATAAATGGAAATTGCTCAAAGTGCATGATACAGTCTTGTTGGTTTAGGACATATTACTCTTCTATAAAACACAGGAGAAGAGAAATGCAAATGCAGTGACAAGAGAGGTACATTTCCTCTCCGTTAGTATCAACTTTAGTACAACAGAGGAATACTGGGAAACAAAGGGAATGTCATGCTCAAGGTATAAAAAATTGGGGACTTGGGAGATCTGAAAACAACTAGGTTCTTCATAAATGTTCTGAAGCTTTCCCATAAATAAGATGATAGCAGAAGAATTTCAAGAAGAATCTTATCAAATAGTCTGTCAATTTCCCACAGTCCTATTCCAAAACCTCACTATATCCATGGAAGGATGATATCTCCTGGGATTTTGAAGGTTATACCAGCTGAACATAAGCAGTGCTTACCAAGTAGAAGAAAATGCTTTTAGATAGTAACCTGGCAACAGACTAAGTACAATAATTATGCCTTGGTCAAACTTTATGAAGAAAAGTTCACTACCAGATAGGCTTTAGGTTTGTGAATTTTAAAGTCATGAGTAAATAACTAAAATCACTTTCACAACTACTCTTTAGCTTTGTTACACATTTATGGCATTCATAATGAAATCATGGATTTCTAATGTAATACAGTACTATAATTGATTATATGAATTTGAAGATTTCTTCACTTCAGTTGTGTGTTGGGTGCTGCCATTAAGTTGTCTATCCCTCATTTTCTACAGTAGTGAGAGAGGAAGAGGAAAGGTAAATTACATGTCCAACATTCAGAACACACTGACAAGGCAGCAATGTTGGTGACAAAAACCCAGAAAGCTTGGCTTTCCATCATATGACTCTGAAAGGAGATAAAGAATGAATTTCATTACAATCTCCCAATATCAAAGAATTCTGCTTTAAGAGGCAACATACACAGTGACAATTATTGGATTTCAGATTGTAGACGCAGAAGAAACCAAAAAGAGCTCCATACATCTCTTTAGAATTATGCTTTTTTTTTCCACAGATGTGAGAATCATTTGAATTTCTCAGCCTCAATTGTCAGAAAGGAAAAAAAAAAAAAGACCCTTAATGAGTCCCAGCTTATTTAGAAAGGATGAAAATATCACCATTATAGGAGAAAAGAGGACAAATGATTAGGAAAACATAAAACTTACCTGCAAGAAGGAAGGTAATGAGGCAAGTTTCCTTTGGCAAATAGAGTTTGAGGCGAGAGCCACTGAAAACATATTCCACCACAGCTTCAGAACGACCAGCTCGCTGGAGGAAAGGCAAGAACTGTTTGGCTTTCTGTGTATCCTGGTCAGAAGAAAGAATAAAGAAAATCATCATTTGATGGCATCACTGAGCTTCAGGACCAAGGAACAAATGACTAGCAGAACTCAGGAACATGTTGATAATCAAAAATTCCAGACTAAATAACATGGATATGATACAACTGATGTTCTTTAATTCTAAGGAACACTTAATTTGTAGAGACAATAAACGTCCATGTTATAAAAGTATTGGTACTCTTGCCCATAAACATTTTTTTTAAGTATCACTTTTGTTCCCCACTAAGTACTTAGAAAACCAATACTATGTTCTTCTTAGGCTCTGGCTCATTTTCCCCTTCAAACATATACAAATGCATATATACATATGTGTGTATGTATGTACATATACACACATATGTATAATTATCCTTTTATTTTCAAAATTCATCCTTGCAAAACCTTGTGTCCAAATTTCTGCCTCCCTTAGACAGCAAGCAATCCAATATAGATTAAACATGTACAATTCTTCTAAACATACTTCCCATCTATCATGTTGCACAAGAAAAAATGATATAAAACCTTAAGCTCACTAGATATATTAAAGACAATCTACAAAACTCTATATGAACTAATATCCTTTATTCATGTGCCAATAATTTTCTCTTATGTATAATTTCTAGACTGTAGACAAATCTGAGGGACATGATTTAAGTTCAGAAGGTGTCAGAGTTAAGGAAAAATTGTGATAACTTGATAAACCCCACAAACACCAACACAAGTAGCAATATTAACATAATATTTAGATCTGCATCACATACATAATCTCTGGATCCAGTGAACTTTTCAAATAGTAGAAAATTCTTTCAATGATGGAGACAAAAATTCAAAATTAAATTGTATAGTTTGGAGGTAAATGCTTAGTCTTAAAAGTTACAGTTGAACTCATCACTAGGCACATACTTAAGCAATATTTACATTGTGGGATCATATTAAGACCTACATTATCTGCTTTAACACAACTTTTTTTGAAGGTGCTCCAACTCTCAAGACAATCAAACTATAGTTATTATTTTAAGCAGGTACATACACATGTGACAATATCTGAAGATTATATATTTAAGAGGATTTTGTCAAGCAGGTGTTCCTTGGAAAACACATGGATGACATACCAGGTAGCACTAAAAGACTTTTCTTCTCTTGCCACACTTAGTATTAATCATACACTAACTACAAACTCTTGAGAGCAGAAGGTTCTCCATATTTTTCTGACTCCAAGGGCACAACTTATTTATGTTGCTGTAATTTTTTTCTTTCAATCTTTGCTCCTAGCAACAGGGCTATTATAAATTAATGCATATTAGATAATGAAAATTTAACAAGCCATCAAGTATTTGAGAGTATTCTTATCAGGTGAGGAGATACAAAGGTGCCTTGGAGCCATACATATCTAGAAATGCCAGTGAAATAGGTGAGGACTAAAACAATATTTACAGGAATAGGATTCATAGTCTCTTCAAATAGAAGATGGCAGAAAAGTGAGACAGTAACATACTCAAAGCTCTTCCAACACCACATTATTAAAAATATTGGATTTCAGATTGTAGACGCAGAAGAAACCAAAAAGAGCTCCATACATCTCTTTAGAATTATGCTTTTTTTTTCACAGATGTGAGGATCATTTGAATTTCTCAGCCTCAATTGTCAGAAAGGAAAAAAAAAAAAAAGACCCTTAATGAGTCCCAGCTTATTTAGAAAGGATGAAAATATCACCATTATAGGAGAAAAGAAGACAAAATAAGGTTACATAAGCTTGGTTAAAATTCTTCCTATGTACAATTGAGTACAACATGGTGTTCAGTCATTTCAGGCACAATTGACTTTGAATGACTGCTTTTGGGATTTACTTGGACAAGATAATGAGGTAGTCTGTCAGCTTATTTTACAGATAAGGAAACTGGGTCAAGTGACTTGCCTAGGATCATATGGCTACTAAATGTCAGAGGCAAGATTTGAAAGGAGATCCTGACAGTAGACCTTCTGCTCTATCTATAGTGCCATCTAGCTGCCCATGAGGACAATTTATACATACACACACATAAATGCCCATAAACATTTATGTGCAAATACTTCACATACAGTTGGAAAATGCCTAGAATACCTAAGTATGACAAATATCATGGAGCATAAAACAAAATACTCTTTTCATATCAAGATCTACAGTATTATATTTCTAAGTTGGATCTTCCAATTCAACAATACATTCTTGAACTGAATATATCACATTGAGTCCAGTGAATAACTCAAAAAATGAAAGTGGCTCCAAAGCAAAAAAAAAAAAAAAAAAAATCTCTATCCCATCACTACTCTACCCCAAGGAACACTAGATGCCATGTCAGGACTGAGCCAAATGGCAGAGAAAAGGCCAGGACTTGCTCGAGCTCTTCCCCAAACTCCTCCAAATACCTTTAAATAGTGACTCTAAACAAATTCTAGAGCAGCAAAACAACAAAAAGACGGTAAAACAATTTTCCAGCATAAGACAACTTAGAATATTGGCAGGAAAGGGTTGTTGTATCAAGGTGACAGTGAAACATATGATGGGGCCCCACAATCCAGGACGATGTCTTGAAAGCTACTGAATAAGTAGCAGCAGTGCTTGTTTCCGGTGCTCTCAAAGCAAGGATGATAAAGGGGTCCAAGAAGTAGTCAGAAGAAGATACAGGGGTTTCTTTACCAACAGGACTTTGTCATTTTGCCAACATCTGGGTCACAGTTCCAGGTGGCAGTCCTAGAGTGAGGAGGACGCACTAGCAGACCAGAATTTGCAGCCACAGAAGCAGGAACCGTCCTCACAGAATCAGGCAGAAAAAAGTATGTATGGTCACCCACAGAACCAAGCACAGTACAGAAGAATAGTAAACATCACTCCTTAGATCCTAACATCTTAGAAAACTTACAGGTCCCTAGAAGTATCTCTAAATACAGCTACACAAAGCCTTACTAAAGCTTAGGACAATGCTCCCTCCACTTTGGAAGCAGAGCTCAACTTTAACACAGTTAAAAGTGAAGTAGCCTGCTGGGAAATGGTATAGTGGCAAGATATCAGGACTACTGAAGATGGCCCTTCCCAGAGAAGGTTACTATGTTGACAAAGAAGCTCAAAACACTCTGAAGAATGTCAAAGCTCCTACAATCAAAACTCTCCCCCAAAATTATGAATTAGACTTGGGCCACAAAAGAGACCAACAGGATTTTGAAAGTAAAGAGAAGTAGAGGGAAAACTGGGAAGAGAAATGAGTGATGCAAGGAAATAATGAAAAATGTGTCAACAACCTGGTAAAAGAGCACACAAAAAATATACTAAAGAAAACAACACCTTAAAAAAGAGATTAGTCAAATGATAATGTAGGTGTAAAAAGCCTATGATGAGAAAAGTTCCCTAAAAAGCAAAACTGACCAAATAGAGAGGCTTAAAAATTCACTGAATGGGGGGAAAAAAATCCTTAAAAAGTTGAATTGGACAAATGAAAAAGGAGTTAGAAAAGTTCACTGATGAAAATAATTCCTTAAAAATTAGAAGTGAATGGAAACTATACTATCATAAAGCCAGTCAAGATAACACAAGACATAGCTGTTTCTTCATTAAAAGACCAGAGGGCTTGGAATGTGATATTCTGGAGAGCTAAGGAGCTAGGATTACAACCAAGAATCATCTACCCAGCAAAACTGAGAAAAATCCTTTGGGGGAAAAAGGATATTCAATGAAAGAGAGGACTAAAAAGGATTCTTGCTAAAAAGATCAGAACTGAATAGAAAATATGACTTTCAAATAAGATATAAAGTATAAAAGATAAATAGTTAAGGGAAATAAGGAACTTAATAATGCTAAACTGTTACATTTCTACAAGGAAAGATGATACTTAAAAGATTTCCTCATCATTAGGCCAGTTAGGAGGAGTATAATAAAGGACACGGTTGTGAATTGAATATGAAGGGATGATAGCTTAAAAAAAAATAAAATTAAAAGGGGAAGAGAGAGAAGAATATATTGGAGAAAGAGAAAGATAGTAGTAGAATGGGGTAAATTATTTCATATAAAAGGGAGGGGGGAGCTTTTACAGTGGAAGAAGAAAGGTATGTATGTAAAGGAGAGTAAATGAAACTCTAATCAGAAGTAGCTCAAAGAGGGAATAACATACACACTCAATTGGGTAAAGAAATTTGTTACCCTACAAAAAAGTAGGAGGAAAAAGTTAGACAAGATAAGCAGGGGGAGAGAATGATGGGAAGAAGGACAAATGGGAAAGGGAGTACTCAGAAACAAAATACTTGAGGAGGAACAGGGTAAAAGGAAAGAGAATAGAATAAAAGCAGGGGGAAGAAGATGGAGGAAAATGCAGTTTGCAATACTGTGGAAAAAAAATCTGAAGCAAGTTTTTCTGATAAAAGCTTCATTTCCCAAACACATAGAGAATGGAGTCAAATTTATAAAAATAAGAGCCACTCCCCAATTGATAAATGATCAAAAGATATTAACAGTTCCAGGTGAAATAATCAAACCTCCCTATAGACATGAAAAAGTACTCTATATCACTCTGGAGAAATGCAAATTAAAACAACTCAGAGGTACTACTTCATACCTCTTAGACTAGCTAATAGGACAGAAAAAGAAAATGACAAATGGTGAAAGGAATATGGAAAGGAAATGAAATGAAAAAGAAAATGACAAATGGTGAAAGAATATGGAAAGGAAAGGAAATGAAACATTAATGCACTGTTGGTAGAGGTGTGACCTGACTTAACCATTCTGTAAAGCAATTTGGAACTATGATCAAAGGGCTGTA
Organism: Myrmecobius fasciatus; assembly: GCA_023553655.1. NCBI lineage: Eukaryota > Metazoa > Chordata > Mammalia > Dasyuromorphia > Myrmecobiidae > Myrmecobius > Myrmecobius fasciatus. The sequence goes on from JAJPUD010000925.1 coordinate 26,250, forward strand.
AAAGCATACATAATCTCAGACTTATCAGCAACACCACTACTGGGTCTGTATCCCAAAAGAGATAAAAAGAAAAAAAAAGAACGAAAGAAAAAAGGAAAAGGGCTTATATGTACAAAAATATTTAACGGCACCTCCATCAATTGGTGAATGGTTATGGAAATGTTTTGCATGACTTCATGTATAATCGAATTGCTTGTCCTCTCAATGAGGCTTGGGGAAAAGGGGAATGAGGAGGGAGGAAGGGATAGAATTTGGAAATCAAAGTTTTGAAATCAAATGTTACAATTTTTTTTATATTACTAAGGAGATAAAATAATTAATTTTTTAAAAGTCAAAACCAAACAGTAAAGTAGCATCAGAACTTATTACAAAAATGAACTATAAGGGATGCTCTGTTACTGTCAAACTCTTTCACTTAGCTAAAGCTAGTTCAGCAAGGAGCCTACCTGCTCAGACTGTAAAACAAGAGAAAGTAATAGTTTATGTAATCACATTAAAAACAATTTAAAAATTGGAAAAACAAACAAACAAACAAAACCCAATAGGATGTTCGTAGCTACTGAGTAAGACTCAACCCACAACTCAACAGTCTTTGTTCCATAAAAGACATATTGGGAGGAAGCATGTGGAATCTGAAATGCCATTTTTAAAGGTAAAGGTTAAAGATGAGTGCTAATTGTGACAACTCTAAACTAAAAGCCAATTTCAAGTCTCCTTCCAAAACCAACGGTGTTTATTGTCAGAAACCAAAAGTTCAGAGGGAAGAAAATGAATTGTCAGACTCTTTAGGGAAGCAAACTCATTAAGTAACAAGCCAGGTGGAAAAATATCTGGTTTGACACCATCTCAGTTCCAGGAGAATTATGCCCAGGTCTCTATTCCTAGCTAAACTCTAGGCTGTATCATTCACAATATGATTACCAATATTTCCCAAATGAAAGTAATTAAATACATGTGTATGTCTGTGCCCCTTACCCCAGAAGAAAGAGTCCATACTTTTGGATAGAGAAGAATCAATGCGAGAAAGATCCTGACATTTCAGTGACTACTTTTGACTTGAAAAACAAACAAAATCTGTCTTGGTAAAAATAATATAGTGATCCTATAGGCTCGATTTTAGTAAATTAGCTTTTTCCTTTTCCAATTGCTAAACCTAATATTATAATATTGAATAATAATGGTGATAAGTAGTTTCTAGTACTTCTTAGTTGATTCCTTAGGATTCTCCAAGTATAATATTGTATCATTCTGCAGAGTGCTAGTTTTATTTCCTTATCTACTCTAATTCCTTCAATTTCTTTTTTTTCCCCACCTCTTTTGTTAAAACTAACATTTCTAGTACAATGTTGAATAACAGTGATGATAATTGGTAATCTTGTTTCACCCCAGATGTTACTGAGAACACGTCTAGCTTATTTCCATTACATACAATGCTTGCTGATGGTTTTATCATTTTAAGGAAAACTTCGTTCATTCCTATGTTCTCTAGTGTTTTTAATAGTAATGGGTATTGTATTTTGTCTAATGCTTTTTCTGCATCTATTGACATTATTTTATAATTTCTGTTGGTTTTCTTTAGTGAGATGATCAATTATGATGTTAGTTTTCCTAATATTGAACCAGCCTTACATTCCTGGCATAAATCTCATTTGGTCATAGTGATTATCCTGGTGATTGCTATAATCTCTTTGCCAATATTTTACTTAGAACTTGCATGAATATTCATTAGGAAAATTGATCTATAATATTTTTCCTCTGTTTTGGCTGTTCTTGGTTTAGATATCAGCACCATATCAGTGTAATGAAAGGAATGTGGTAGGACTCCTCTTTTGCTTATTTTTCCTAATAAGTTTATAATTAATATAATTTACATGTTTGGTATTTACTTATAAATCCATCTGGCCTGGGAGTTTTTTCTTAAGGAGTTTATTGATGGCTTGTTCAATTTCTTTTTCTAAAATGTGGTTATTTATTTTATTCCCTTTTCTGTTAATCTGGGCACTTTTTAGCTATGTAAATACTTATCCATTTCCATTAGATTGTCAAATTTATTGGCATATTTGGGCAAAGTAGATGGTAATTATTCCTTTAATTTCCTTTTCACTGGTGTAAAGTTCATCCTATTCATTTTTAATATTGGCAATTTAGTTTTCTTTTTTCAGAAACTGTTTTCAATCTATATCATAGCCATCACAGAAGGGTCTTTTAGAATCTTTAAATATATTCCTTAAACTTTTTTTCTTCCAAAATGCATTTTTCTGTTGTCTTAAAAGTATAAAGAAATGAAGCCAAAATTCTTTCCCTCTAACTTTAGTTTCATAATAGATCAAATACAAAGTTAAATAAGGCAGAATGACAAGTTCCCTCAGGTGACAGAGCTTACCTACAAATCATCTCTACCTACTCAGGACAGAAATGGAAATGTTTGTTTACTCTGAGAATACTGATTTTATTACTATTAATAATTATTAATAACAATTATTACTATTATTATTGACTTTGAACATTTTTAAATGGATTACCCTCCAGAATTGTTGTTTAGTTTAAGTGTTTCTATTCCTTATATTCCTTTTTAAGTTTATGATATTGTTGTGAAAAAGATTCAGTTGTTTAATATAAAGTCTAAAGGGCACCATTAAAAAAGAATGTTACAAAAGAGTAGATAAAGACTTAGAATTGGAAACCACAGCATCTTTCTCCTTCCTACTCCAATCAGATATTCTACTAATATAATATTTGTTTCTTAAATAATGCAGAGAAATGATTCAGTAGAAAATATTGAAATTTAATATTACTATACAACTTAATATTTCCAGATAATTTCTCAAGAAAATTCTAGCAAGATGGTAGAATGTTCAAAACTAAGTTCAAATGTGTCAGCTTGGTTAAAACTACAAAAAATGAAGGAAAAAAACTTCACAGGAGTAAGTATCCTTGTAAAAACAGAAAGACTAAAGAAATGAATAACTAAAGCACAACCTACACACAAGAGGCCCCAATACCGTAAACAAATAGCTTTAGAAGAGAAAATGGCCTGCAACACCTTTGAGAATCTTTTATAATCAAAGATATAAAGAAAGATATGGAATTGGTAAAACCGGAAATGAAATTTCTGAGTAATTGTTAACTGCAATGGCTATTTTTCAGTCTTTTAACGATGTCTATGGTCCTTGTGAAATCTATTAACTAGCTCTTCTTCCTATAATTTTTCCTAACTTCACTTTTTTTTTTTTTAAAGTATCTTCTTGTTCTCCTTTCTGACCTGCATGACCACTCTCTGTCTATGAAATCCCCTTTGTGATATCATCGTCCATGTTTCATTTTGAACTGTTAGTACGCCAAGAGTCAATTCTGGGCTCTCCAAAGATGGTGGAGTACAGACATGACTCTGTGACCTTCTTTGACCTTCTCTAAAACCAACAGCAGATTAATCCTCTAAACTGGTTCTGAAGTCAAAGCATCCCCAAATATTAGGAGTACATCACATTCCCAGAAGAGGTTACCTTGGAAGAGCTTCAGAACAGTCTGTTTCAGACGGGCAGGGGGACAGTCTGCCAAGCCTAGACAGCAGGGCCGGGAGACCAGGGCAGGAAGCCTGCTGCTGCTGCATCCACAGGTGTGGAACCTTCTGTGAGTTTCTTAGGCTACTCTGCCTTGGGTTGCAGGTGGGTGGATTGTTAGATTTGCTGCAAGCCACCCAAAAGCCAATACAAAAGGCAAACTGTAAGCCACTGAGTCCCAGAAGAACTTGGCACCTGGCCAACTGGAAGTCAGAAAGACCGGCTGCATGGTAAACTAATGCAGCTGTGGCTCCTTTGCTTTAAGGAAAACCCTGAGGTTCCCAAAGGCAAATCAATTACACATGAAGTCCCAAAGGGAAATATGAGCTGGTCCCCATTTCAGAAGGCCTTCTTGGAAGAGCTCAAAAAGGATCTTAAAAGAGAGTTAGCAGAAAAATGGGGAAAGGAAAAACAGAAATTATCTGAAGAAAACTCTTTAAAAACAAGATTTCATGAAATGGGAAAAGCATATAACTCCTTACAAACTAGATATGGAAAAGGTATCAATCCGTTGAAAAACAGAATTTGTGAAATGGAAAAAAATGCAATGAACAAAACAATTCAATTGGCTAAATCCAAAAGAGCTAAAAAAGGAAATACACTAACAATTAGAATTGAACAAATGGAAGTGAATGATTCAATAAAACTTCAAGAATCAAACAGAACCAAAAAAATAGAAGAAAGTATGAAATACCTCCTAGGAAAAACAACTGACCTGGAAAATAGATCTAGGAGAGACAATCTAAGGATCATTGGACTTCCTGAAAGCTATGATGAAAAAAAGAGCCTAGACATTATCCTGCAGGAAAGCATAAAAGAAAATTTCCCTGATGTCCTAGAATCAGAAGGCAAAATAGCCATTGAAAGAATTCATCAATCACCACCTAAAAGACACCCCAAATTAAAAACCTCAAGGACTATCATAGCTAAATCTCAGAACTATTAGACCAAGGAAAAAATATTGCATGCATCCAAAAAGAAACAATTCAAATACGGAGGAGCCACAATCAGGATTACCCCTAGCAGCTTTCAATTTAAAGGACTGAAGGGCTTGGAATCTGATATTCTCAAAGGCAAAGGAACTTGAATTACAACCAAGAATAACCTATCCAGCTAAAATGAGCATTATCTTTCAGGGAAAAAGATGGACATTCATTGATAAAGGTGAATTTTATCTATTTCTGATGAAAAGACCTGAGCTGAAAAAAAAAACTTTGATCTCCAAATACAGAACTCAAAAGAAGCATAAAAAGATAAAAAGGAAAGAACTATATTTGTGTTATGGGTATACTTAGAGAGTGCAGGTATGATTTGATTTTATTATGATAACATGAAAATGTAACAAGAGGCAGAAAAGGGTTTTACTGGAAAAAGGAAAATGGAAGTAAAATGAGGGAACTTATATTTCATAAAGAGGCAAAAAAAACCTATCGTAAATGAAGAAAAGAAGGGAGGGGGAGGAACACTGTGAATCTTACTCTCATCAGATTCGGCTCAAAGAGAGAATATCAGACATAATTGGTTTCACAGAGAAACTTGGATCACCTTTTAGAGAAGTGGAAGGGGAAAGGAGAAAGGAAAGGGGAAACCTAATAGAAGGGAGAACAGAAGTATTAGGGGAAAGGGGGAGAGGCTTTAAAGGGGGAGGGCTGTATAAGGGAGGTGGTGATTAGAAGCAAATACTGGGGAGGAGGGAAGGGGGAAAGGAAAGAGAAAAGCATAACTTGGGGTAAATAAGTTGGGCAAGAAATACAGAATTAGTCATTTAAACTGTGAATGTGAATGGGATGAACTCTCCCATAAAATAGAAGCTGATAGCAGACTGGATTAAAAGCCAGAATTCTACATTATGTTGTTTACTTTAAGCACATTTAAGCAGAGCAGATACATGCAGAGTAAAGGTAAAAGGGTGGAACAGAATCTATTATACTTCAGGTGAAGTAAAAAAAAAAAAAAAACAGGGATAATGATCCTGATCTCAGACCAAGCAAAAGCAAAAATACATCTAATTAAAAGAGATAAGGAAAATATTAAGGAAAATATATCTTGCTAAGGTATCATATATAATGAAGCAATATCAATACTAAACATATATGCAGCAAGTGGTATAAGCATCCAAATTCCTAGAAGAGAAGTTAAGAGAGATGCAAGAAGAATAAGACAACAAAATTATACTAGTGGGAAATCTCCACCTTGCTCTCTCAGAGCTAGTTAAGTCAAATCACAAAATAAATAAGAAAGAAGTTAAGGAGGTAAACAGAATTTTAGAAAAGTTAGGCATAATAGATCTTTGGAGAAAATTGAATGGAGAGGAAAAGGAGTATACTTTTTCTCGGCATACCTACACAAAACTGATCAGGACATAAAAACCTCAAATTTATTAGGACATAAAAACCTCAAAATCAAATGCAGAAAAACAAATAGTAAATGCATTTTTTTTTTCAGATCACGATGCAATAAAAAGGCTAGGAGAAAACAGACCAAAAATTAATGGGAAACTAAATAATCTAATTGTAAAGAATGAGTGGGTAAAACCACAAAATCAATAAATACAACTTCATCCAAGAGAATGACCATAATGAGACAACACATAAGAATTTGTGGGATGCAGCCAAAGCAGTTATTAAGAGGAAATTTTATATCTCTAGATGCTTTCTTGCATAAAATATATAAAGGGAAGAACAATGAACCTGATGGACTTTCAACTAAAAAAGCTAGAAAAAGAACAAATTAAAAACCCTCAATTAAATACCAAATTTGAAATTCTGAAAATAAAAGGGGAGATTAATACAATTGAAAGTAAGAAAACTATTGAATTAATAAATAAAACTAAGAGTTGGTTTTATGAAAAAAACCAACAAAATAGATAAACTTTTAGTTAATTTGACTAGAAAAAAAAGAAAATCAAATTGTTAGTCTCAAAAAAAAAAAAAAAAAAAAAGGGAGAACTTTCCACCAATGAAGAGGAAATTAGAACAATAATTAGTAGCCATTTTGCCCAACTACATGTAGAATAATTTGATAATCTAAGTGAAATGGAGGAATATTTACAAAAATAGAGATCACCAGGTAAACAAAAGAGGAAATAAATTATTTAAATAGTCCCATTTTAGAAAAAGAAATAGAACAGGCTATTAATCAACTTCCTAAGAAAAAAATCTCCAGGACCTGATGGATTTACATGAATTCCATCAAACATTTAAAGAACAATTAATTCCAATACTATATAAACTATTAGAAGACTCCTATCAAATTCCTTTTATGACACAGATATGGTGCTGATACCTAAACTAGGTAGGATGAAAACAGAGAAAGAAAATTATAGACCAATTTCCCTAATGAATATTGATACAAAAAATCTTAAATAAAATATTAGCAAAGAGATTACAGAATGTCATCCCCAGGATAACATACCATGACTAAATAGGACTGATACCAGGAATGCAGGGCTGGTTCAATATTAGGAAAACTATTAGGATAATTGTCTATCAATAACCAAACTCACAATTCTGGGCTCTCTCTTCTCTCTTCGTCCCCACAATAGAACATCAGATTCACCAGGAAAGTGACTATTTTACTTTTGAATTTACATCAGGGCATGTAGTAAAAGTTACAGGGAAAAAACCCACAACTAAACTTGTTAACTGCCTAACACATCAGTTCTAATTAGCAGGTCATTTTTTAAAAAATGTCTCTAATCCATTAATTCTCTGCCAAGAGGGAGAATGTATACTTTGTCACTAATCTTCTGAAGTCTTTCAAGGTTATCTTCCTTTCTATTATTGTGGTCACTATAAATTTTTCTACTTCTGCTCACTTAACTCTCCATCAGTTCACACAATTTTTTCAAGGTTTCTCTGACTCTCTTAACATTCTTCATTTACTGAAGTGTAATTCTTGCAGCTGTATATTTAGACATTCCTCAAATGATTGTGACCTTTTCTTTCCATGCTTTTGAATAAGCATTTGTGTACACAAATTCTTTTATATAGTTTTTTTTATATAGTTTGTGTACACAAATTCTTTTATATAGTTTTTTTGAGGACATATGTCCAGTAATGGTATGATTCGGTCAAAGTGATTTTCAATTATAAATCCATGACCCAGTGAATCTTATAACACCCTCCCCTCCCTCCAAATGCATCTCAATAGATACAAAAAAAGGCTCTTGATGAAATTTATTTCTTTTAAAAATGCTAAAAAGCATAGGGCAAAACAACAACTACAACAACAACAACAAAACCCAAAACAAAAACCCCACGAACTTTCTCTAACGAAGGAATAAGCATTGGTAAAGAGGAAACATAAGTACTATTTTTTGAAAATAATACAATCTACTTAGAGAAGTATAGGTATTAAACCAAAATTGACTCAAACAATTGCTTGCCTTCTTAATAAGGCTTGGGGAAGAGGAAAATGGGGAGAGAAGGGAAAGAATTTGGAAATCAAACTTTAAAAAGCAAACCCCTATACTTTCTTTTGACAGTCAACTACAAAAATTTAAAGTTATATGTACTATTAATTGCAATCAATCTTATGTTTTGGGGGACTACATATTGTCAAGATATAAAGGGGAAATCATAAGATGTACTCAAAACTTTATCACTAAAATGTTTTTGCAACACAAAGAGTTTATCAATTATTTCAATTTGTTTTTTTCATTTTCAAATAATAGGATCCCCAAAATTATCTTGTACTGAACATGACAGAAAGGTAAGACTATTTGTAGAGACTCTTCCTAAATAAGGCCATTAACATACTGCTAAAAAGCATTTCAGATTGATTATGCCACCACAGGATAGGGCTATTTAGTTATCACATAATATTGTAAAATACCAATGACTACACAGATCATAGGAATCATATGAACCAAATTTTTTCACCATTGTTTATTGCCAAAAACATATAGCAGAGGGCTTCCTCATAGCTTTTCATTATCTGTTGCAATATTTGTTCTATATTATTAAACAACTACATTTCTCAACTACAGAGTGTATTTTGTGTTCTTGTATTGTTTTTCCAATCTGTTCTTCTAAATAAACTATTGCTAGGAATTTTTGATTCTTTTGGATAAACTTGATTAAAGTAGCATTAGGTACATTTAAATTACCAATGAGGATATCATCTTTTAAAGGAATGTTTGTCTTTTCAATGCACTTTGAAATTAAGAAGGTAATGATGCAATAAATAGGCATAGGGTAACTTCATTTGGAAAGGGGAAAAAAAAATCCACACAAAATCTAGGCTTGAGGGCATCTATCTAGGTGGTGCAGTGGATAGAATGTCAGCTCTGGAGTCAGGAACACTCACTCAGCTTCTGGAGTTCAAATTTATCCTAGACATATAGTAGTTGTGTGATGCTGTGTAAATTACTTGACTCTGTTTGCCCCAGTTTCTTTTCTTATCTTTTTTTCCTGAGACAACTGGGATTAAATGACTTGCCCAGGGTCACACAACCAGGAAGTGTTGTGTCTGAAGGTGGATTTGAGCTCAGGTCCTCAGGGTGAATGCTCTATCCATTGCATCCTCTAGCTGCCCCTTGCCTAAGTTTCTTATCTGTCAAATGAGATGGAAAAGGAAATGGCAAACCATGCTAGTGTCATGGCCAACAAAACTCCAAAGGGGTAATAAAGAATCAAACACAAGTGAAAGGTTTAACCTTAAAACAGCTGTCCTAAAATGAGACGCCTTCAGCATCTGCACTGTATACTAATCCTTACACTAAGCATACTGCTTCATTGGCACAGCTGAGTGAATCAGGCACCAGAAAATGATGTATTGAAAGAGCAACTTTATTTGGTGAAGACAGGAGAGGGTTTTACTGAGAAATATCACCTAGATGAGAAAGACATCATTGATTTATTTTATCATGTACTCATTCAACATTTACTGATTGCCTACTATGCGCAAGCTACTGCCTGAGCACTAGACAGGATATAAAAATGACTTAAGACTCTGAAATTAAAGCTATTTTGCTGCTTTATTGTGGCACATGAGTGACCCTGATTTCTAATAAGCTACCAGGAGAACACAAGCAGGTCCTATTAAGCTGGAAATATTTTGAATAAGGACCCGATGAGGGATAAAACATCTGTCAATCGTGAAGCCATGAGAGTTGATTTCTTGAAGATTAATTTTTTTTTCTTGATATAGCAACTCAAAGATATGAACTAAGGTAGAAAGAGGTTGTCCCTTGTGATCTATGTAAGTGGAAAGAATGTCAACATTAAAAAATGTGTCAAGCAAGAATACAAAGAAATTTTGGGATACAGAAGAAAGACTGTGAAGTTGTTCTCTAAGATATGGAAAAATAAAACAATAGCATGTGTTTTTGGTAAGATAATCCCCTGCCTTCTACACTGAGAGTTCCCACAGATACAGCCAATCAAAATTCTGACACTTGTTCAAGTGGTTCTTAAGGTGTAACAGCAAAGCAGATGGTAATATATCTTCTTTCATATTATTTCTACTGATAAAACATCAGTTTCTGATGCTAAATCATATGACAATATCAAGGAGTGCTGACTACCAGAAAGTATATCGCTGGTCATACAAACCAATTAATTCTTATGGATTATTTTATTGTTTATTTATTTATTATTAATCTAGACTCCTTAGCAGAGACTTTGTACTTTTAAATGTTGTTCAAACAACATCACATCTCATAACCGCATTTTAAAACAACCCTTCTCCTTTTATACTTTTATATTTCAATCTCTGATGAAGAGACATTTCTTCCAAAGGCCAACCTTTTATTTACACCCTTAAATCTTTTATCCTCCAGTTTAAGTAGCTTGTTAACTCCATCATTCATCCTCAATTTCTCAAAGTAAGTTAACTCATTCCCCAACACTTACAAATATGTCCAGATTGTCCATAGCTTTAAAAGTTAAAAAAAAAACAAAACAAAACACACCTTTATTTAACACTCCTATCCCCTCAGGTATCATCCTGATAGCTCTTCTCTTTTTCACAGTCAAGACTAAAGTAGAAGGAGAGTTGATGAATGATAATTTGTTCACAGATGATTGTACACTTAATGCTATTTCTTTCAGAGGCTGTTGAGAGTTAACAGAATATGGATCCAGTCTGTGTTGCTTGTGATAATTTTGGTCTAATACTTCACACCAAGAAACACTAGCCAGCACCACATCATTCATATGTGCAAGCATTGGTTATAGCAAAAGGAGAAATTTTGAATATTGTAGATAAATTAGTTCATTTACCTTTGGAGTATACTTTCCAGGAATGTACACTGTCAAAGCTAGCTCAGTGTTTCTGGAAGGCTCCAAAGAAGAATATGGGAAAGGAAGAGATATTAGGTTGTCTACTAAACTGAAGGACTACACATTTGCTGGGCAGACCTCAACTGGAAAGTCTACCAGTGCTCCATCAGGAAATCAGATCGCTTCCATTTGAATTGCCTTACATTCTGAAGAATCTAGCAATCTAGCAAAGTCAGGCCAACTGGTCAAACTCTACTACTGACAGGGCAACTCCAAGGGGCTGTCAATGTTATTTGAATGCCAAATGCACATTTGTTTAAAGGACTATTTTATGGAGAATTCACGGATGACAAGTACTCACACAGCAGTTAAAAGAAGTAATGTAAGATCCCTTTGAAGAACTGTGGTATTAATTGCACAACAGCTCTATGAGGAAACCAAAACTGATATAGCTCAAAAGAAATGTGAGATGCAAAAATTAGAATTATCTCACTCCAAATGTTCATGTGGATTTGAATTCAATCTGTGGAAAAATATTCTGAGCTCATACAGGTTTAATCAGCCATAGCTGGAAAAACCATACCTTGATTCCTACATAACAATGTTATTTTGGTCATCTTCATGAAGAAGGGACAAAGCATCAATACTTATTGCCTATATATCTTCACCTTTCACTAACTTTTCAAATAAATGCATTCTGTCTTATGAGTCACCACTCAACTAAAACTACTTTCTTTCAAATTATCAACCACTCTTTTCCACAAATTTATTGTATTTGAAGAAACAGAATAAGAAGAAAAACAGAAGAGGAATACAAACCAAAATGAAATAAAAGAAAACATTATCATGAAAGTTAGAATATATTTATGTATACATATGTAGATAATCTCCCCCCCCCCATCCCTGCTGACTCATTAAATTCTGCTCCATAACTTAGTTTACTATTACTTAACTTCTCCCCACCCAGGGATCTCTCCCTTGTCTTCCCCCCCACAACCTAGGGATCACTTCTTTATCTTCCCCCCCTCCACCCATCCTTCCCCCTTATTTATTTACAGATTTTAGAGGGTGATATACCCTTCATGGTATATATGCAGTGTTGCCTCTTTAACCCATTCCCAATATGCACGGGTTTTCAGAACTACAAGCCCTCCTCCTCCCTCTAATGACTCTGTGTCTATTCTTCCTCTGCACCTCATTTGTATAACACAATTACTATTTTTACCTTTACTCTGCCACACTTCCTTTTGAGCTTGCCCTATTATTCATGTAAATCTTAAACATAAAGTACATATTTCCCATGTAAAAAAAAACAAAAAAGTGCTCTTTGATATTGATTTGATATATATTTAATTTTCTGTTAAGTTCGGATTTGATTGATAAAAAGTTCTTAAAATCTGCAAGTTTGTTGAATGTCCATTTTTTTCTCATTCAAAATTATATTTGGCTGGTTTGGCCTCAGGCCTAGTTTTCTTGCTTATCTGTAGATATGATTCCAAGACCTGTGATCTTTTATTATATAGCTGCTGATGTTATTATATTTATTATAGCTGCTACAATTGTATTTGAATCATCATTCCCCTTGTTTCTTGAAAAATTTTCTTTTTGATCTGGGGTTTTTGAAACTTAGTAATAATATTCCTGTGTGTTTTCCACAAAGGATCTTTTTGAGGTAGGATTGGTGGATTTCTACTATTACATATTCTATTTCCCCATCATGATCTATTTCTAGGATAATTTTCTAAAATTATTTCATGCATTATTGTGTCAAAGTTCTCTTTTTATTTACAACTTTCTGGCAGTCCAATTATTTTTTCTTCTTGACCTAGATCTGTTGTGTATACGTATGAGATGTTTCACATTTTGTTCTATTTTCTCATTCTTTGTTTTGTTATTTTTTGGTCTCTCATAGCTCCACTGTTTTCACCTTGACCAATTCTAATTTTCAAAGTTATTTTTATCTTTGAGACTATTGCCTTTTTTAATTGGTTAGCCCCCACACCGCAACAATGGCTCTTTTTTTCTTGAATTTTTTTTTCTTTAGTTTTTCCTCAATGTTTCTCATTTGAAAGTATCCTCCTCTGAAGATAAATTCCAGTTTTCCCTGTTCCCATAATATGTTTCAATGGTGGGGCTCTTTCTTCTTTGCAGATTTATTTTTTTAAAATTAATTTTATTACTATGTAGATGTATTAATATAAGCACCTCTTAATCCTTGGGTGGAGGGAATAATGCCTCAAGCTTCCCTTCAGTTCTCCACTCTGACCAGGAGCCCCAAACTAAGAACTCCACCTTACTGTAAATACCCACAATCAGTAGCGCCCTTGACTTGATACTTTACTGGGTGCTGCTTCCTTCTGGTCCAGTGCCAAGTCTCAGCAGTACTGCTGGGCCTGGTAATCTCAAGCAGCCAGGTTCACTTCATCTTCCTAGACTCAAATCCCGACTAGACAAAACAGTCCAGGAGATGAAAGTTTCCCTGGTTCCTTCTGAGGCTCCAGCCATACCCAACTAGCTTGAGGAGTTCCCACTTGTTTCTGTGTATTTAACCAAGAGGTATTTGCACTTCACATAGGTTAATACCATCCCGGGGATTTAAGATCTTGTGGGATTATATCAGGAAGACCCCCAGTTCTGCCTTAAGTCTTCTAGGTTTTTAACCAGGCTATGTTCATCATGAGGCACAAATATGTTCTATTTGCGAGGAAATGGGGAGAGCTTAAAATTTACCAACTTACTTTGCCATTTTCCCAGAATGCTACTACTCTTAACAGCCAAATTCAATAGCCTTTCCCCATTTTATTGGACCTTTCTGCAGTTTTTGACATTTTAAAAACATTCTTTCTTTTGAGACTTTCCCTATAAGTATAATTGTCACTACCTTGAAGGTTTTCCACCAGCATTTGAAAATCCATGCTCTTAAGTAAGGGATATGTACATTTAGTTCAAATTATCCTGAGGGATTATTGGAAGGAGAATATTAATTGTGTACAACCTATATCAGAATTTTTCTATGTAAAAAATGTTCATAGTATCAATTCTGACTAAAGCTATGGTGGATATTCATGAATTTCATTATCCACAGTAACAAATTTGTTATGTTAGCAATAGCAAAGAAGGAAACCCTTTAAAACATCTAGTTTAGTCACTGTATCAGAATCCAGTAATAAAAAAGGACCACAGAGTGCAGGAGAGAAAGAATGGTATAGACTCAGGTGGTATAAGTGAACTTCCCCTTTTCCATCTGTGTGGCCTTGGCCAAGTGACTCAATCTGAATTTGAGTTTCCTCTTCTTCAAAATGAGGACTTAGGGCCAAATTATTTTATTATAAGATTTAAAAGTATTATTTAAAAATTGATGTTAATGAGAATTGGAAAAAGGGGATTAGTGAGTCTCCCCCCCCACCAAAAAAAAAAAAGGAAAAAAAAGCTAAGTCAGCAGGATTTTAAAGGTAGATATAGACAAGTGAGACAGCTTTGAAAATAATGTTTTGAATTTATTACATAATTATAAAGAGAAATGAAAACTAAAGCATATTTTGTTTCTTGTGCAATGCTATTTTCTGATCATTTAAAATAGTTATTTAATTTAATTTTTTTTTTTTTTTTTTTTACTTTTTTGCTGAGGCAATTGGGGTTAACTGACTTGCCCAAGGTCACACAGCTAGGATGTAAGTGTCTGAGGTCACATTTGAACTCAGATCTTCCTGACTTCAGGACTGGTGCTCTATCCACTGCACCACCTAGCTGCCCCTAGTTATTTAAAATTTAAATGCAAAAGAAAAAAGAAAAAAAAAACTCATGCGTCCAGCAGAATATCTAAGAGGATTCAGAATATGTAATGATAAATTTACAGTTCAAGAAAGCATATATAGTAACAGAAGACATTGCATTCCTAAATATCCATCTTTTCTGTGTAGGTTTTCTTTTGTTCTCTGTTGTGTACTTTTCACTTTATTCAGTTTTTTCTCCTTTCCTTCTCCCTACTGCTAAGCAAGCACAGACATATTTATGTTTACATATATATGGTATATATGTATTTATGTATGTGTATATATATCACACATATAGATACACATCCATGCATCCCCCCCCACAAATATACACATACACCTAAAACAATATTTAATATTACTGACATACAATGTATATTTCTCTTGATTGAATATTTTCTGAGTTTGACTTTGAGATCAAGGATTACTACTCCTACTTTTTTTTTTTTTTCTAATTCTACTCCTGATCATTGCTATTTTTATCTCTTATTTCCTGTCCATGCAGACTGTATTACTTTACTTCCATCTATTACCTTGCCAACCTTTAACTTCCCAGCAATCACCCCACCACATGAATCCCTCCCTTATCTTTCCCCACCCATTCTATCCTCTTTATCCCATTTCTATTTATCTATATGCCTTATCCCATTCCAGTTGATGTACACACCCTTCTATACCCCACTTTATCCTCTTCCTTACCCTCTTACTTCTTATTTTTTGGAGGGTATTATGACTTTCTTCTGTGTGCATGCACTCCTGTGTTCAGAACTACCTATCTCCTATTTGTGTAGCATAATTACTATTTTTATCTTCTTCCCTCTCCCCCCCAGTTTTTAGAGATTTCTCCTCCCTGTTTATAGAGTTAGCTCTACTCCAATCTGTCTTTTGGACTACCTAATTTTACTAATGTCAATCTTAAACATATGGTTTACTTTTCCATGTATAAAATATAATTTATTCTTATTGAGTCTCCTGAAATCAGTCTTTGACATTGGCTCTCATATGTTAAACATTCTACTGAGTGCCAGTTTTTTTTCGGAATAAAATCCTGAAAACTTGACAATTTATTGAATGTCCATTTCTTATTCATTCACTATTATACTTAAAATTTTCAGCTCCAACTCTAGTTCTTTTGACTGTAAATATATTTCTCTTTCACCTGTGGTTTTTGAAATTTAATGACGACATTTCTATGTTTTCTTTGTAAAATTTCTTTGAGCTGGTAATCTCTTGCTCTAGTATTTCAGGACAATTTTCTTCAATTACTTTTTATGTTATTGTGTTAAGGTTCCTTTCTTGGTTATAGCTTTATGGTAGTACAATTATGTTATGTTTTTTTCTTCTTGATCTATTTTCTAGTTTTTCTTATGAGATGTTTCATATTCTCCTCTATTATTTCATCCTTTATGATTTTTAAAAATTTTTTCTTGGTTTCTTATAACTTCACTAGCTTCCCCATGCCCAATTCTAATTTTCAAAGAGTCATTTTTTCTTTAAGACTTTGGATCTTCTCAGAGAAATGCAAATTAAGACAACTCTGAGGTACCACTACACACCTGTCAGATTGGCTAAAACTACAGGAAAAGATAATGACGAATGTTGGAGGAGGGGATGTGGGAAAACTGGGACACTGATACGTTGTTGGTGGAACTGTGAATGGATCCAACCATTCTGGAGAGCAATTTGGAGCTATGCTCAAAAAGTTATCAAACTATGCATACTCTTTGACCCAGCAGTATATTTCTACTGGGCCTATATCCCAAAGAGATCTTGAAGGAAAGGGCCGCACATGTGCAAGAATGTTTGCGGCAGTCCTTTTTGTAGTGGCTAGAAACTGGAAACTGAGTGGGTGCCCATTAGTTGGAGAATGGCTGAATAAGTTATGGTATATGAATGTTATGGAATATTATTGTTCTGTAAGAAACAACCAGCAGGATGATTTCAGAGAAGGCTGGAGAGACTTGCATAAATTGATGCTGAATGAACTCAGCAGAACCAGGAGATCATTATACACGGCAACAACAATACTATATGATGATCAGTTCTGATGGACATGGCTCTCTTCAACAATGAAATGTTTCAAACCAGTTCCAATTGTTCAGTGAAGAAAGCCATATACACCCAGAGAGAGGGATATGAAATGTGGACCACAACATAACATTTTTATACTCTCTATTGATGTTTGCTTGCATTGTGTTTCCTTTCTGATTTTTATCTTGTAGATATGATTTTTCTTGCACAACAATGATAAGTGTGGAAATATGTATACATATATTCTGTCAAGTATTTTAACATAATTAACATGTGGATTTCCTGCCATCTAGGGGAGGGATGGGGACTAGGGGGGAAAATTTATAACATAAAGCTTTGTAAGGGTCAATGTTGAAGAAGTACCCATACATATGTTTTGCAAATAAAAAACTTTAATAAAAAACAACAACAACAACAAAACAAAAAAACCCCACACCAAAACAAACAAAAAAAGAATTAAGAATCAAGAAGCCTGCTGAATGACTATTCTGTACATAATCTATAAGCTTAATAAAAATGCCATTTTAAATGGAAAAAAAAAGACTTTGGATCTTTTTTAGTTGGTTGACTTTCTTTTCATAATCTTCCAATTTTCTTGGATTTAGTTTTTCCTTAATCTTTGATTTTTAGTCTTTTTAAAAACAGGTTTTTTTAGCCAACTGAGAATCTCAGTGACTTGTCCAACATGAATATGGTCACTATTTTTTTTTTTTGCTGAGGAAACTGGGGTTAAGTGACTTGCCCAGGGTCACACAGCTAAGCAGTGTTAAGTGTTTGAGACCAAATTTGAACTCAGGTCCTCCTGATTTTAGGGCTGGTGCTATATCCACTGCGCCACTGAGCTGCCCCAAGGTCACTAATTTTGATAGATAGGATTTGTTTTCCTGATCCTGATTTCTGGTCTAGATCTCTGCCCAATATGCCATGCTACCCTTCTAGGTGAACACCAGCAACAAAAAAAGAACTCAGAAGGAAGGAGAGTATTTCAGGTCATGGGAACAAAGAGTCAAAAAGTCAGGAAATAGATATATGGTATCATCTTCAGCATCTGCTCTTTTCTGTATCAGGGCAGTCACTTTCTTCTACTTTCCTATATCAATGATAGGAAAAATAATTCCTCTATTTTTGTGAGGTTAGAAACAAACACGTGAATCAATGATTTATTGGTCTTTTTCTTAAGTCCTGCCAAGCAGATATTGTGTTTCTAAGCCTCAAGGAGACACCAAAACACTGATAGGGAGTAGATAAGCAGCAGTGAAATAACAAATATAGAATCCCCTACTCCCAAATTCCATCATGCAGGATTATGCCTGTGTGGACCCAAAAGATTTCTATCTGAATTTCATGCTCACTCCTGAAGCTGAGAAATAATGAGGAAAGAGAAGTTATGACTCACTTCTCAGTGAACTCTACACAAAGATAAACGGGGTTTTCATCACTTGGGGGGAGAAAACCAAAAACTCTCACCCTAGTTCTCAATGCCAATTGACATTGTAATTTAAGAGTGATGTTTTATGATTGCTTATTGGGATCTCTGTTGTTATATCAGCTTATGGAACGAATAAATAAAAAGGAAAATAATGGGAATACCCTCTTTTTAAGGTAGCAACAAATACTGCCTTCCCCTGTTCCCTCCAATCTTTAATTTAATCTTCTTTGCTGGTATGTCTATATGCATCATCCCACTTAGAATTTGACCTCATTTCATTCCCTCTTTTCTGGAAGTATAATAAAAACATTTGGAGCTACTTATCACTTTTTTTACATGAAGAAAAACTAGATACCACAGTAAGCAGGAACATTTAAAGGGTTGACAGAACTTGGCTATACACAGGGAGAACCTCCCACTATGTCCAACCTCAGCATTCCTTCCTTTCCCACAAAAAAGCCTTGATTATGTCTCCACACTGTTATCACAGCACAGAACATTTGTCCAAGGTCATTTGGCCTATTTCTCTACAGACTACTTCTAAGAATATGGAATAAAATGACTTCCTAAATCAGAAGGAGCCATAGAGATCCAAATGTGCTTATCACCTCTACTTCTGGAAGGAGACCAAGTTGTGACTTGTTACAACACTCTTCTCTGAAGGTCACACACAGACAAAAGGAGAAGAGTCAATGGTTCTATTTCAGAAGGCAGACCACAGGACTAATTTCATCTATGAAGCCATCCTTTTCCATCATTATTACCAAATAGCATTTTGAAATCTTATTCATTCAAAATACCTTTTTAAAGGCCAGGTTGAGAGAGTTATTCCAAGATTAATGTTTCTATTAGACATAGTATATGGGGTTCCAGGGGTGGAGCCAAGATGGTGGAGATCAGACAGGAGTCTCTGTAACCTCCTCTAACCTTCCCTCAAACCAACAACATATGAAGCCTCTAGACTGATTTTGAAGCAAAAAAATCCACAATATCTGGAGGACAACACAATTTTAGAAGAAGATACTCTGGAAGAACCTCAAAACAGGTCTGCTTAATTGGGCAGGGAGGTGGTCTGCTGAACCCAGACTGCAGCGCAGGGAGACCGGGGCAGGGAGCTGGAGCAGGGAGCTGGAACAGGAGTCAGAACAGGAGTGGGAGCGTTGTGCTTTTCACACACCTGGGAGTCTTCTGCGGGCCTCTTGGGCCAATCTGTCCTGATTGTGGGCAGGTGGTTTGGAGGGTTTGCCTTTTGAGGGGGATAGATTGTGAACCACTGAACCCCTGATGAGCATCGGACCTAGCTGCCATTAGACAGCACCCTAGGGCGATCAATCAGTAGGACTGATCAGCACCTGAAATAATTCAATCAGCAGAACTGCCCCAGGGTGAACTAAAGCAGAACTGCCCAGCACCTGACATAATTCAATCAGCAGAACTGCCCAGTTCCTGAAATAACTCAATCAGCAGAACTGCCCCAGGGCAAATTGAAAGCAGCAGTCCCACCTTTGCCTTAAACAGACCTCATACCTTTAAAAAAAAAAAAAATGAATAAAAAACTAAAAAGAGCTCTCACCATAGACAACTTTTATGGAGAGAGGGAAGAACAGACCTCAAATCCTGAGGCCCCTAAAGGTAAAGCAACTCCAGAAAAAGCCCCAAAGCGACACACAAACTGGACTCCATGCCACAAGGCTTTCTTTGAAGATTACATAAAGGATCTTAAAAGAGAGTTAGAAGAAACATGGGGAAACAAAATGAGATCACTGCAAAATAAAATAGAAAAAATGGAAAAAGAATGCAATGAACCAAAAAATGTAATTGGTCATTTGCAAAAGGAACTAAAAACAGTAACTGAAGAAAATAAGACATTAAAAATTAGAATCGAACAATTGGAAATGAATGACTAATCAAGACTTCAAGAATCAGTCAAACAAAAACAAAAAAATGAAAAGACACTGAAAAACATGAAATATCTCCTAGGAAAAACAACTGACCTGGAAAATAGAGCTAGGAGAGACAATCTAAGGATTATAGGGCTTCCTGAAAGCCATGATGAAAAAAAGAACCTGGACACTATCTTCCAGGAAATCATAAAAGAAAACTGACCTGATATTTCAGACCCAGAAGGCAAAATACTTATTGAAACAATCCACCGATCACCTCCTGAAAGAAACCCAAAAATTAAGTCCCCCAGAAATATCGTGGCTAAATTCCAGAACTATCATACCAAGGAAAAGATATTACGAGAAGCCAGAAAGAAACAATTTAAATATCGGGGAGCCACAATTAGGATCACACAAAACTTAGAAGCTTCTACTTTGAAGGATCGAAGGGCCTGGAATCAGATATTCCAAAGGGCAAAGGAACTTGGATTACAGCCAAGAATAACTTACCCTGCTAGAATGAGCATTATCTTCCAGGGAAGAAGATGGTCACTCAATGATATAGGAGAATTTCACCTATTTCTACTGAAAAGACCAGAACTGAACAAAAAATTTGGTCTACAAACACAGAACACAAGAGAAACATAAAAAGGTAACAAGGAAAAAAAAATCTTGAGAACTATATTTATGTTATAGATACTTATAGAATGGGGGTTGATTTTATGAATCTATTATTACATTATGATTATGATATGATTACTGTGATTTTATGATTATTATGATATGATTATTGTGATTTTATGATTATTATGATAAAAAGAAATTAGAGGTAGAAAAGGGATAACACTGGAAGAAAAGGAAAAAGAGATAAAATAAGGGAAATTACATCACATGTAGAGGCAAAGAAAACCTATGATGATTGAGGGGAAAAAAGGGAGGGGAATGAGAATTTGATTAATCTCTATCTCATCAGATTTGGCTCAGAGGGAATAATAGACATACTTATAAGGAAACAGGAGGGAAAGGGGGAAAAAGGGGGTGGGTGGGGCTCTAAAGGGGAAGGATTGTTTGAGGGAAGTGGTTATCAAAAGCAAAATAGTAGGGAGGAGGGAAAGGGGATAAGAAAGAGAAAAGCATAAGCTAGGGTAAATAAGATGGCAGGAAATACAGAACTAGTTATTTTAACTGTGAATGTGAATGGAATGAACTCTCCCTTAAAGTGGAAGCAGATAGCAGACTGGATTAAAAACCAGAATCCAACAATATACTGTATACAAGAAACACATTTAAAACATAGAGGGTGAAGGTAAAAGGCTGGAGCAGAATCTATTATGCTTGAGGTGAACAAAAAAAAAAAAGCAGGGGTAGCAATCCTGATCTCAGACCAAGTAAAGGCAAAGATAGACTTAAAAGAGACAAAGAAGGAAATAATATCTTCCTAAAGGGTACCATAGATAATATGAAGCAATATCAATACTAAACATGTATGCACCAAGTGGTATAGCATGGAAATTCCTAGAGGAAAAGTTCAGAGAGATGCAAGAAGAAATAGACAGCAAAACTATAATAGTGGGGGATCTCAACCTCCCTCTCTTCAGAACTTGATATATCATACCACAAAATAAATAAGAAAGAAGTTAAGGAGGTAAACAAAATGTTAGAAAAGTAAGGTATGATAGATCTTTGGAGGAAATTAAATGGAAACAGAAAGGAGTTTACTTTTTTCTCACCA
This sequence comes from Myrmecobius fasciatus, assembly GCA_023553655.1. Lineage (NCBI taxonomy): Eukaryota > Metazoa > Chordata > Mammalia > Dasyuromorphia > Myrmecobiidae > Myrmecobius > Myrmecobius fasciatus. The sequence goes on from JAJPUD010000925.1 coordinate 47,884, forward strand.
GTCCATGGAACTTATACAAAAATTGACCATGGACACAAAAACCTCAGAATCAAATGCAGGAAGGAAGAAATAATAAATGTATTTTTTTCAGATCATGACGGAATAAAAATCACATGCAACATAAGGCCAGGAGAAAATAGACCAAAAACCAATGGGAAACTAAATAATTTTATCTTAAAGAATGAATGGGTGAAACGGCAAATTACAGACACAATTACTAATTTCATTCAAGAGAATGACAATAATGAGACAACATACCAAAATTTATGGGATACAGCCAAAGCGGTAATAAGGGGAAAATTTATATCTCTAGATGCTTATTTGAATAAAATAGAGAAAGAGAAAATCAATGAATTGGGCTTGCAACTAAAAAAGCTAGAGAAAGAACAAATTAAAAACTCCCAATCAATATCAAACTTGAAATCCTAAAAATAAAAGGAGAGATTAATAAAATTGAAAGTAAAAAAACTATTGAATTAATAAATAAAACTAAAAGTTGGGTTTTATAAAAAAACCCAACAAAATAGATTTAATTAACCTCTAGTTAATTTAATTAGAAAAAGGAAAGAGGAAAATCAAATTGTTAGTCTCAAAAATGAAAAGGGAAAACTTTCCACCAATGAAGAAGAAATTAGAGCGATAATCAGGAGTTACTTTGCCCAACTTTATGTCAATAAATTTGATAACCTAAGTGAAATGGAGGAATATCTACAAAAATATAGATTGCCCAGATTAACAGAAGAGGAAATAAATTACTTAAACAGTCCCATTTCAGAAAAAGAAATAGAACAAGTCATTCATCAACTCCCTAAGAAAAAATCCCCAGAACCAGATGGATTTACATGTGAATTCTACCAAACATTTAAAGAACAATTAACTCCAATATTATATAAACTATTCGAAAAAATAGGGAATGAAGGACTCCTACCAAACTCCTTTTATGATACAGACATGGTACTGATACCTAAACCAGATAAAACAAAAACAGAGAAAGAAAATTATAGACCAATCTCCCTAATGCATATTGATGCAAAAATCTTAAATAAAATATTAGCAAAGAGATTACAGAAAATCATTCCCAGAATAATACACCATGACCAAGTAGGATTTATACCAGGAATGCAAGGATGGTTCAATATTAGGAAAACTATTATCATAATTGACTATATTAATAACCAAATTAACAAAAAATATATGATAATCTAAATAGATGCAGAAAAAGCATTTGATAAAATCCAACATCCATTTCTATTAAAAACATTAGAGTATAGGAATTAATGGACTTTTCCTTAAAATAGTTGGTAGCATCTATTTAAAACCATCAGCTAGCATCATATCTAATGGTGATAAACTGGAACCATTCCCAATAAGATCAGGGGTGAAACAAGGTTGCCCACTATCACCATTACTATTCAATATTGTGTTAGAAATGCTAGCTTTGGCAATAAGACAAGAAAAAGAGATTAAAGGAATTAGAGTAGGTCATGAGGAAACCAAATTATCACTCTCTGCAGATGATATGATGGTCTACTTAGAGAACCCTAGAGAATCAACTAAAAAACTATTAGAATTAATCCACAACTTTAGCAAAGTTGCAGGATACAGAATAAATCCACATAAATCATCAGCATTTTTATACATCACCAACAAAATGCAAAAGCAAGAGATACAAAGAGAAATTCCATTCAAAATAACTATCGATAGTATAAAATATTTGGGAATATATCTGCCAAGGGAAAGTCAGGATCTATATGAGGAAAACTACAAAACACTCTTCATACAAATAAAGTCAGATCTAAACAATTGGAAAAACATCAAGTGCTCTTGGATAGGTCGAGCGAATATAATAAAGATGGCAATACTACCTAATCTATTTATTTAATGCTATACCAAACTCCCAAGAAATTATTTAACTGACCTAGAAAAAATAACAACAAAATTCATCTGGAAAAACAAAAGGTCAAGAATTTCAAGGGAATTAATG
>JAJPUD010000925.1:51789-147611 GCA_023553655.1 Myrmecobius fasciatus
GAACCAGGAGATCATTATACACGGCAACAACAGTACTATATGACGATTAATTCTGATGGACATGGCTCTCTTCAACAATGAAATGTTTCAAATCACCTCCAATTGTTCACTGAAGAAAGCCATATACACCCAGAGAGAGGGATGTGAAATGTGGACCACAACATAACATTCTCATACTCCTTGATTGATGTTTGCTTACATTGTGTTTCCTTTATCTGATATATCGTTTGTGTAGACAAGATTTTTCTTGCACAACAATGACAAGTTTGGAAATATGTATACATATATTCGATTTACCAATATTTTAACATAATTAACATGTAGTGGATATCCTGCCATCTAGGGGAGGGGTGGGGAGTTGGGGGAAAAATTTGTAACGGAAAGCTATGTAAGGGTTATTGTTGAAGAATTACCCACACATATGTTATGCAAATAAAATTTAAAAAAAAAAAAAAAAAAAGAAACAACCAGCAGGATGATTTTAGAGAGGCCTGGAGAGACTTGCATGAACTGATGCTGAGTAAAATCAGCAGAACCAGGAGAACATTATACACAGCAACAAGACTATACGATGATCAATTTTAATGGACATGGTTCTCTTCAACAATGATGTGATTCAAACCAGTTCCTATTGTTCAGTGATGAAGATAGTCATATACATCCAGAGAGAGGCCTGTGGGAACTGAGTGTGAACCACAACACCACATTTTAACGCTTTCTGTGAATATTTCCATGAATTTTGTTTTCCTTCTTAGGTTGTTTTTTTCTTCTTTCTAAATCTGAGGTTTCTTGTGCAGTAAGATAACTGTATAGATATGTATACATGTATTGGATTTGTCATATAATTTATCATATTTAGCGGGTATTAGATAACCTGTCATCTAGGGGTGGGGGGAAGGAGGGGAAAAGCATGGGGAAAAAAAAAAAGTTTTTGCAAAGGTCAATGTAGAAAAATCACTCATATGTTTTGTAAATAAAAAGCTTTTAATGAAAAAAAAAGATATAGTATATGGGATCTTTTCAAATGTTCCTTAGGACAACTTCCTGTACTAAAACAACGAAAGTAGAGAACATAAGCAAGGGGAATAAAGTTTAAGTTCACTGGGAAGAAACAGGAATCAAGAATATCACATCCCCATACTACTACATAGACATGCAGTACTAAGCACGTATATACAATTTTCAGGTTATTAGGAAAATTGTCACTAGAATCAAAATTCCCATGCAGTGAAGCAAATTTAATTTTTCAGACACAAAGCAAAATATAGCAAAGGAATGAATTAAGGCAGTCCAACCAAAGTAAAATGAAACATGGCTTAGAAACTTATCCTGAACCAGTAAGGGGTTAAAAAAATCAATTACATTACAATTTTAGAAAACTCTTTCATTTCTAATTTAGCCTGCATATATCTTTTTGTTGTTATTGTTGCTTGAGTTCTACTCCATTAGACTGGAAACTCCTTGAACGAAGAGTCCATTTTTGCTTTTCTTTCTAATCCCAATCCTAAACACAACGTTAGTTACATAACAAGTACTTAACAAATGTCTAGTTTTCTTATATAGTTTTCATATTGGTAACACCTTAAGACTCACTAAAAGGTTCATTTTTCTTCAAGTTGAAAATCACTTTTACAGCCCTTTTTGTAGTGGCAAGGAACTGGAAACTGAACGGATGCCCATCAGTTGGAGAATGGCTGAATAAGTTAGGATATATGGATGTTATAGAATATTATTGTTCTCTAAGAAATGGTCAGCAGGATGATTTCAGAGAGACCTGGAGAAACATGAATTGATGCTGAGTGAAATGAGCAGAACCAGGAGATCATTGTACACAGCAACAAGATTATATAGTGATCAATTAAGATGGATATGGCTCTCTTCAACAATGAGGTAATTCGGGCCAGTTCCAAAGGTATTTTGATGGAGAGAGCCATCTGCATCTAGAAAGAGGACTGTGGGAACTGAGTGTGGACCAAAATATAGTATTTTCACCTTTATGTTGTTTGTTTGCATTTTTCTCATTTTTTTCCCGTTTTGATATGATTCTTCTTGTGCAGCATGATAAATGTGGAAATATGTATAGAAGAACCATACATGTTTAACATATACTGGATTACTTGCCATCTAGGGAAGAGGGTGAGGGAAAGGGAGGGAGAAAAATTTGGAATACAAGGTTTTTCAAGGGGAAATGTTGAATACTAACTTTGCATATATTTTGAAAATAAAAAGCTATTATTTAAAAAATAAAATCACTTTTAAAAGAAAAAATGAACAATAAATTTAAACATTAAGAGTCTATTGTATAGAAAAATACTTATTCTATGACACATCCAATAATTTATTACATTTTATCAATACTACCTCTTCATACCTTTTGGCCAACACTTCTTTTTCTTCTGTTTTTACTATTTGATGCAAATATAGATCCCTTATTAATATCTATTTGGATAATTTAAATCAGCCTATAAAAGATCTATCCCTCTTCCTATTTCCAATAAACATTTTATATTACTGCAAGACAAATTTTTCTTGTTAATTGACTTAATCATGTCACTTCTCTGTTCAAAAATCTCAAGTGTGGATAAATTACTGTCGTCACCAAGAAATTAATAGAGAGTTTGGAGTATAATAACCATACAAATAAATATGCTTTGTGGAAGCACAAAATAAAAAACTGTATTTGAAATCCCAAGGTAGAAAGACATTTTGATTAGGACAAATGGAAAATAATTAATGGAGGTTTTTTTTTTTTAATTTGAGTTTTGTTTTTAAAATACATGTAGGAATTTAAAGGTGAAGAAAGCAAAAGAATATTCTTGGTATAGGGAATAAGTGAGAGGCAAGAATATGCAGGTCAAATGTAGGGGAAACAAAGCACTCCATTTTGGAAAAATCTTTTAAATAATGATCTAAAACTGGGGGGGGGGGATTCAAGCAAAGGCTACTCAACTATTTGTTTAAGCAAAGACTACTTATCAGGAGTACACCAGAGGGCTCTTGAACATACAAAACAGGGATTATGGGTGAAATGAAGAGAGCCAGAAAAAAGATGTTTTCCCCCATTCATTCAGACTCCCAATCCCAGATACTTTAATTATGTCTATGCAAAAGTTTTTCAATTTCAAATAATCAAAACAATCTATTTGATTTTTTTTTTTAAAACAACATCAATCTCTGGTTGGATTAAGAGTCCTCTATTTCATCACCCACACTGAGATAAGAATCTATATTGCTTAGGCTGCTTCCTCCATTCCATTACTGAACTTAACTAACAATGCTGTTGAGCACTCATTTCAGTCCTGTCTAACTCTATGTGACCCTATTTGGGATTTTCTTGTTAGAGATACTGCAGTGGTTTGCCATTTTCTTCTTCAGTTCGTTTTATAGACAAGAAAACTGAGGCAAATAGGGTTAAATGACTTGTTCTGGATCACTCAAAGTAAGTGCCTGAAGTTGGATTTGTATATGACAGGGAAGAAAAGAGAGAAAGGGCAACATATGAAAATATATTTTGTATGGCTGCACGTATATAATCTATAACAAGTTGTCTTCATAAGGAGAGAGGAGGGGCAAAAGGGAAAGAGAACACAGAATTCAAAAATGTTTTAAATGACTGCTAAAATTTTTACATGTAATTGGGAAATATTTATCTGTGAAGGATTGACAATGATTATAGACATCTATATGTAAAATGTAAAAATTTTACAAAGTTTGAGCAGCATTTGAAGGAACTTGAGGGGAAACTGCTATAGAATCTGAGAAGTGAGAAAATTAATGGTACAAATAGAAGAACTTTACACTTCATGATGAATGGTAATATTGTTACTCAGAAAGAAAGGAGAAAAGGAAAGAAATGCAGGAGGTAGGGTGGATGTGAGTGAGTACTCGCCAACCATAATCTTTTCAAGATTTTTTCAGGGAGGTAAAGAGTAAGCTCTGTTTAATGTTAGAAGAATAAAGTAAAAGTAAAAAGGGGAAACGGGACCGTTACACAGGGAGAAGAAGCCAACTTGCTGCAGGAGGCAAAATAGTGTAGAAACCATGTTTTAAAAAGCACAGTCACAATCCTGAAAATGAAAAGAATGTATACCTTTTATCTAATTAAGCAAAGTAATGAGCAGTCCTAACAAAAAAGAAGTTACCATTTCATTGACATTTATTTGATAATTGTGAAGCAAAAACTGAAAGAAGATCCCTAAAGGCAAAGAAATTATTTCCTTTCTCAAACAACTGAAAACAGATTCAGAGATTGTGTTTACAGTGAACATTTCTCACACTACTTTAAAATTCACTAGCTAGAATCATATTTTAAATAAATGTCTGCATTTATCATCAATATTGATAAAATGTCCTTGACATCTTACTATGAGATTCTAGATTTGGAGTTGCAAAGTACTTCAAAAGATATAAAATTCAATTCTCTCATTTTACAGCTAAGAAATGGAGGCTCAATGAGGTTAAGTTACAAACCCAAGGTCATATTGTTAAAAAGAGCAAACAGAAACTGTGTGCTTAGTAAATGCAGCCTACTGGATTTCATTAGTGCTGGGACTGTAGTCAAAGTTGTTCCTTATTACTTTCCCTGAATGACCTTGTCAAATCACAATTACCGAGTTTGTTTTTTAATCTGTAAAATAAGGGGAGAGACTAAATAACCTTTAAAATTCCTTCTACCTTGAAATTTATGATTTATGAAAGATCAATACACTAATAAAATTGTTTCAAAAAAAGTAAAAGGCAAACATAAATTTGGTTAGAACAATATTAAAATTTTTTGGTTTACTTCTTATTGTTCCAATGTTTCTTTAACCCACAACTTTTTTTTTTTTTTTTTTAACCAAAGATGACCAAAGGATCATCTATCTATCCTTCCCTTTCAATTACATAATCAAGATTTCTTTCCTCTAGGAAGTTTGCAACAAATAATCCCACAGGTTCTGCAGGCTATAAGTACATCATGACATTCATACTCCTCAATTGCATACTGATTTACAATCCCTATATGTATGTTTTTTACTTGTTTTTTCTTGCTCACTAGATCCCATATTGATTTAAAATACATAATCTTTGTTATACACTTGTAATACGTAAGATGTAGGTGACTTCACTCTCCTATAAAGATGGATAGAACTGATGCTGAGTGAAGTGAGCGGAGCCAGGAGATCATTGTACATGGCAACAACAGTACTTTATGACGATCAATTCTGATGGACATGGCTCTCTTCAACAGTGAAGTGTTTCAAACCACCTCCAATTGTTCGCTGAAGAGAGCCATGTGCACCCAGGGAGAGGGATGTAGGGTGTGGACCACAACATGACATTCTCATACTCCTTGATTGATGTTTGCTTGCATTGTGTTTCCTTTACCTGATATATCGTTTGTGTGGATAAGATTTTTCTTGCACAACAATGATAAGTTTGGAAATATGTATACATATATTCGATTTGCCAATATTTTAACGTGGTTGACATGTAGTGGATGTCCTGCCATCTAGGGGAGGGGTGGGGAGTTGGGGGGAGGGATTTGTGGCGGAAAGCTGTGTAAGGGTTGTTGTTGGGGAATTACCCACACATATGTTATGCAAATAAAATAAAATTTAAAAAAAAATATGGATAGATCAAGTTAAAGGAAAAAGTCATTTATGTGAATTATAAAGGAGAGAATGAATTACAAAACACAATAAAGCAGAAATGAGAAGAATGAATTAAAAAACAATCTGGGGGCAGCTAGGTGGCGCAGTGGATAGAGCACCAGCCCTGAAGTCAGGAGGACCTGAGTTCAAATGTGATCTCAGACACTTAACATTCCCTAGCTGTGTGACCCTGGCCAAGTCACTTAACCCCATTTGCCTCAGCAAACAAAAAAAAAACAATCTGGCTTTTTGGTCAAAGATAGAAACTATAAACTTGATCAACAATTTCAGCCCTCAGTAGATATACACTTGCACAAAGACAAATGACAGACATAAATATAAATGCCATGCTTCAGAGATTAAAATGAATTAGCTCTCCAATAAGGAAATGTGTATTATTTAATAATTTCTCAAAGAGCAAACTATACTATTGACAATATCTCTAGCTTAATTAAAGGGTGATGTAAATATATTTGGTACATTTTGAAATCAAATTTCCACTGAACATAAACTAGACATAACTAAAAACAGAGAAATGTTAATGAATGAGATATTTGATATCTATAATAGCCTCAAAAATTTGAACTGAGACATATTTTGCAACTGATTCCCTATAAAATCTTATATACAAAATAAATAATTGAAAGATAATGGAGAACTAAAACATTGCATATGAAAATAATGATATATGACAGTATCATATTATGAAATTCCTAATGAGAACAACAGGAAAGATTGTTTTATGACCTGGACCTTTAAATACCTTTGTGGGGTTTGTAAGTCAGATAGTAAATGAAACTTTTAAATAAATTGCAGGGACCCTATATATAGGCAGCCAGGTGGTGTAGTGGATAAAGTACTGAAGCTGGATAGAGAAAAACCTGAGTTTACTTGTAACCCTAGATACTGGCTTGAGTAAAACATTAAACCAGTTTGCTTAAGTTTAATCAGATAAAAAATAGGGATAATAATAGCATCTACATCCTAGGGGTATTGTGACAGTCAAATGAGATAACATGTACTACACACAACATGATGCCTGACACATAATTGGTGCTATATAAATGATAACAACCATCATCCTCATTCTCATCATCATCATAACACACTCTCAGTAAGAAAGTGATCTAAAGAATCAGCTATAGGAAAACTGAAGTCAACCCAGTACCTAATTTGTATTAATGAAAATTTAAACAGAAAATAAAAAACAAGTTTTAAATTTAGCTATCAAAAATGATTATGGGGGGGGGAGAAAGGGGGAAATCAATTTACATTTGGAAACACTCCTGAAAACTTAGTAATTATAGTATCTATAAGGGAGGAGTATTTCAATTCTAATTCATTTTAAGTATCTACTAAGGACCAATAATAAGAAAATGTCACAGTTATTCCCTGTCTTAAAGGAACTTATATTAAATGGATTTTATGATTGTAGAGAATGGAAGAACAAAGGTTTAAAATGATCAGGCAAGTAAGAAGGATGTAGAAGATGGTTTGATGGAGTATAAATACCATTTTATGGCAAATCCAGAACTCCATGAGATGTGATACAAGATTGATGATAAACAAGAATTGAAATGAAGGATGAAAAAATGTGTTAAAAGAAACATCCAAAATAAGTTCCTAAAAATTTTATTTCACAAAGATATATATATATATTGCTTTTTGCTGAGGCAATTGGGGTTAAGTGACTTGCCCAGGGTCACACAGCTAGGGCATGTTAAGTGTCTGCGGCTGGATTTGAACTCAGGTCCTCCTGATTTCAGGGCTGGTGCTCTATCCACTGCACCACCTAGCTGCCCCCACCAAGATAATTTTTAAACAATTATTTCTTAATATGGATATCTCTATTTAGAACTAACAAGTTAGTCCTTAAGCGTAAAAGCATAAAAGTCCTTAAGCACACAAATAGGAGTAAACTTAGTTACAAATAAATTTGGGGGAACAAAAATATAAACTCAAAACATAATTTCCTTTTAAGAATGGGAAGGACTGAACATCTCTCACAGAGGTTCATAATGGATGAAACAATAATACCGTTCATAACTAGTAAGTACCAAAAATCTACAAAAAGTACAAAAAATCTACATGGTATTAAAGAATTATAATATAAAAGATATTTGGCCTGATTTAGTACATTAACTAATGAAGTGAATCTCTAAAACATTCAGGTCAGTGAATAATTTTTAAAAAAATTTTAGCCAATTTTTCACATATGCTATATTTGTCCTTATATTCTAATAATATAATAAACCTTTAAAATATAATAAACATTGTAATTAACTTTATAAACAAATGCTGAAACCATTCAGTACTGAAATGTGTGAAAGAAGCTCTTTGAACCTATCACAAAGCATTTAAATGTCTGAGGGTGAGAAATTCAAGACAGTAAAATGACACCCCAGCTCAATTGACTTGTCTGCACTACATGTCTGAGGAGGCTATTCCCTTGAGACTCAATAAACACCAATGACTGGCTTCCTATGGCCTCTAGGATCATATATAAGCTTCTCTTAATTTTTTTTTAATTAAAAAAAATTTTTTTTTTGCTTTTTGCTGAGGCAATTGTGGTTAAGTGACTTGCCCAGGGTCACACAGCTAGGGAATGTTAAGTGTCTGAGAACAGATTTGAACTCAGGTCCTCCTGACTTCAGGGCTGGTGCTCTATCCACTGCGCCACTTAGCTGCCCCAGCTTCTCTAAATTTTTAAGGTCATAAGTTACCTTTCTAAACTGATTAAACATTACTCCTCTTCATTTATTCTACATTCAGGCCTTCTGGGCCATCCATCCATCTATTTCTGTCTTGACACTGGCTGTCTCCTCTGCCTGCAATGCATTTCTATGTCACTTCTACTTATGGAGTTCTTGCTTTTCTTTAAAACTCTGTTCAGAGGATTATTTCTACAAAGAACTTTTCCTGATTTTATCTACCTAACCAGTAATGAATGTGTGTGCTGACAGAATATACAAATTAAAAATAGTGTTTTATTTACAGCTTCATATCCTCAGTCTTTCAAGTTTGAAGAAAAGAAGAGCAAAAACATAACTGTGATTCATCCTTTTTCTAGACTTGACTCTGGACAGTGACTAAGCATGACTACTTGGGGATTTGTCAGGAATGTGCACAGTACTAGAAGGGAGAGGGATCAAGAATAGAGAAAGACAAAAAGTTTTAAGAATAGAAGAGGGGAAAGGGGCAAACAACAAAAAATCCAAGGAAAAAATGAGTCTAGATCCTAAGCAAATAAACAACATTAAAACTCATAAGTATAAATGGGAAAATGTGTAAAAAAAAAATACATTGAACAACTACCTTCCTATGAAGGAAAATAAGCCAAAAATCCAGGAAAAAACAGAATTCCAGACATTCCTTGAAGATCATGAAACAAAAGAAAGAAATTCCAAAATGGCTCAAAAAGAGTTAAATAAGCATTTGAAAAAAGATATTAGGATCAAAATTCAATTGGAAATTATAACTTGAATTTAAAAAGACAAAAGACAAAATAGATAAGAAATAAAACAAGATGGAGGCTCTCTCCAAAGTGGCAGAGGCTCCAAATAAGAGAAACATAAATTTGGATCTTAAAGAAACAAATAGAAGAAAATCTGCAAGAGAAAAAAAAAAAAAAAGGTAACTTGAAATAACATATGAATTAAATAAGTTGAAGAAACTGACCTTAAAGACAATATGCAAAGAGATAACTTAAAACTCATGGATCTCCCAATAGAACACAATTTAAAAACCTTGAATATAATATGGCAGGAAGCAATTAATGTATTGATTAGTCAACTATACAGAGATCCCCCACCAGGAAAAAAGAAAGAAGAAAAATTCTCTACTTTTTAAAGTATAAGGCATACAGTGGTAAAATTTCACAACTGGTAATACACAAGAAATGTAGTTATACATATTATATATATATGAATAATGAAAATAAGGGGTAAGAACAAAATTTACCATGTAACTGATGAATCAAAAATTGTAATTACGTTATTAGATGAAGGAAAAAAACTCACAATATTAAGGAAGATAATCATCAATCAATAAATATTTATTAAGCACCTACTATGTGATGGGCACAGTAACAGGTTAGTCCATATAAAAAAATAAAACAATACTACCAGTGACTGATTCATCATTTGTGTTTATATCCCTGAACGGTATATGGTGCATAGTAGTAATGAATTAATATTGTGCATTCCTTCTGAACCAACAATACCACTACTATCCATACCCAGAAGAGATCAAAGAAAGGAAAAGGACCCACACATAAAAAAATATTTTAGTAGCTCTTTTTGTGGTGGCAAATAACTGAAAACAGAGGGGGTTCCTATCAATTGAAGAATTGCTGAATAAGTTACAGTACAGGAATGTGAAAGAATACTACTGTGAAAGAAATTATAAGGGGACAATTTCAGAGAAATCAAAGAAGTCTAGTATGAATGGATATAGAGTGAATTGAGCAGAATCAAGCAAACAATTTATATAATAACAATACTGTAAAGAAAACAACTTTCAAAATCTTGGCAATTATGATCAGTACAATCACTAGCCAACCACAATTTCTGAAGATTCCTCATGAAATGTAGTGCCCAATTCCTGATAGAAAGGTTAGGAGGGAGGGGGCACCTGACTAATGAGGAAATTGTTTTGATTAATAGCAAACACCAATAATAGGGGTTTTTTTCCCCTTGTTTTTGTTTGTTTGTTTTTTCCTGAATGAAGGGAGGAAAGATGAGAGAGAAAGGAAGACCTTTTTTTGAAAATAAAACATGCTCCCTCCCAACCCCCAAACCTCAATACATCTGATATTTATTGCTGGCACACTCAACTTCCTTTTGCCTTTATCTGAGCAAAGAAAAAAAAAAAGCTTAAGTAATAAAATATAGGCCCAAGATGCTAAGAAGCTCATTTTCAAGTGTTCTAATTATGAAATTGCTGTTATGAGAAGAACAGACGGAAAAACTATAGTGAAAGACTAGGATCCTATGTAAAGAGACACCAAAAGTAGCAACTATATCTTTTAAAGGAAATATTGGCAAGAGGCTTTTTGGGAATGATAATATGCTAGGCATTTATAGCAAACATTTGTGGAGTCTTATTTCACTTTATCTAGGAATTCGATAATATTCTCAAACACCCAAACTCAATTCATCAAATGTATTAGATATGCTATGTATATACAGTGAGATATTACTTGCAGAATGTGTGAGGTCAAAATTACACAGCCAAATATACTGAGTCCTCGAAAATCCCTTAAGTATCCTCTAAAGTAGAGCAAAATGTCTTTAAACAACAGAACTGCAATGAGGTTAGGAATTATTAAAAAGAAGACAGTGACCAACACATTCTTCTTGCCTCCTAACAATATATGAGAGACGAATATGCAGAAGGAGACACTAGTCAATATGTTTTGCTTGAGTATAATTATTTGATACAAGATACAAAATGGTTTATTACCAATGTAAAAGCAAATTTGAATCAGCTCATTTCACTAAAAAGAATATTATGGAGTAAAGGCAAAAATTGTTAAACAAAAGGAAAAAAAAGAGAAAATAACAATTAAAAACAAAACCAACTTGATATATTTAAACAAACTGATGATGAAAAAAACATTGGAAATGTGGAGGAATGATTATTATCACAAGTATAAACCTTTTTCTAAGTTTAGCCAGTCAATAAAATCTGATAAGGTGACCAAAAGAAACGACAAACATTCTTGGTTAGTGAATACTTGACTTTTTTGGGGGGGTGGGGTGGGGTGGGGAGAGATAATCAGAAAGACTTGGTAACTAAAGGCCAAACCACATGGAATAAAAAATCTTTTATAAATTCTAGATTAAGATAGTAGAAAACAATGAACAGTACTTTCTCACAAAACAGAAAAAAGCAAATTTAAAGAAAGCTTAATGAGCTTTTTTTTTTTAGTCATGACATTCTAAAGTCATGAAACATCTTAGGAAGACCAAAAAGCAAGGACAATAAAGTTAGAGAAAAGATTTTAAAGCTATATTCTTGCCAAGTGGAGTGGAGTCAAAATATTGGAATTTCTAACATCACAGTCTTGAGAAAGTATATACAACACAAAAGAAAACAAAAATCTGAAAATCAGTACACAGAGAAGGATGATAGTAGAGTTGATACACTTTGAACAATTGATTCAAATTATCTAAAAAACAAGAAGGTAGCAAAGACTTAGAAAAAAATCTTGGACACAAATAAAATGTTCTAGTTCTGTTTTGTAAAACCCTTGAGGGGAAGGTGGGAAAGAGAGAGATATACACACAGACAAAGAGTTAGGGAGAGAGGAGAAGAAAGGGAGGGAGGGAAAGAAGAAGAGAGAGAGAGAAGGAGGGAAAGAGGGAGAAAAAGAGATTAAGAGCATATAACAAACTATTGATCTATATGCCTACTTTCCCATCTCTATAAAATTTTTATCAGAATAATTTACCCATATACATTAGATATTATCCTTGATGAAACGATGAGTTGAAATAGGTAGGTTTTCACAAATGATATTGCGTAAAAGAAAAATATCTTTATAGTAACATATGGCAAAAAAGCATAATTAGTAAAGAAACCAGTCTGCTTATTGTTTGACTATTTTGATTTCATAGAAAAAAATTCCTAAATGAAGGTCTGTATTTTAAGTGTCAATATTCTTCCAGTGATGATATATATGTAAGTTATAAAATAGTAGTCTCCTAAGAACTCAAACTTGAGAAATCACTGTAAGTAGAATGGAGAGAAGTTGAATAATCGTAGGTCTGTCATATAGTCTAGCTCTCTCATTTTACAAGTAAGTAGACTGAGAACCAGAATGAAGTAGCATATAGTATCCAGTTTCTCTGAAAAGAGAGTATTTATTTTTATTTTTTTCCCCAGTTACATGTAAAATAATTATTTACATTTATTTTAAAATCTTTATACACAGTACATTTCACACTGCTTAATGGAGGGCTTTCTAGATTTTTCTGAGAATATCCTGCTCATTATAATCACATACCACAATTTATTAAGCCATTCCCCAATTGATGAGCAATTTCTTCAAATTCCAATTCTTTGCCCTGAGAAATGAGTTGCTATAAGTTTTTTTTTTTTTTGGGGGGGGAGGGGAGAACATAAGTCTTTTAAATCTTTTTCCTTAAAAACCAAAACAACAACAAAAAACAAACCCAAAATCAAAAAACAAACAAAAAAACCTTTTAGAATGTATGCCTAGTAGTGGTATTGTTAGATCAAAGGATACGCATGATTTTATAGCCCTTTGGGCATAGTTCGAATCTTCTGATCATTTATCATTTGGGGGAATAGCTTTTTTTTTTTTTTTTTAAATAAATTTGATTCGATTTCTTATACATTTGAGCAATAAGGCCATCAGAGAAACTTGCTTATAATTCTTTTCACAATTCCTATGCTAATTGTATTTTCCTTTGTTTATTTCATTCTCTCTTTGCAGACCCTCCTCAAAAGTATTTTGCTTCGGATGACTCCCTCCTTTAAATACCTCTCTTCTATCACTGTCCCCCCTTCTCTTAAGCCCTAACCTTCCTACTTTCTTGTAAATTAAGATGGATTTCTATATTCATATTGGGTGTATATGTTCCGTCCTCTCTGAGCCAATTCTGATAATTAGATTCATCCACTCTCTAATACATCCTTTTCTTCCCCTCCATTGTAAAAGCTTTTTCTTGCCTCATTTATGATATATAATTTACTCTCCCCCTCATTCTTTCCCTTTCTCCCCTTACATTCTTCTTTTCCCCTTAATTTCATTAATTTTTAGATATTATCCCTTCATATACAACTCACACCTATATCCTCTGACGATATATACTCCTAATTGCTACAATAATGTAGAAGTTCTACTGAATTATTAAGTATCTTTCCACATAGAAATATAAAGTTTTCCCTTATGATTTCTTTCCTAATTAAGTCTTTAATTTTCTTCAGTGAGATTTTGTACCTCCTTTCACATTTGACCAAATTTGCTTTTTAAGGCATTCTTCTCATTAGCATTTTTTGCATCATTCTCATTTCTTTTCCCAAATTTTTCTCTAGCTTTCTTTGTTTTCAAGTTTCTTTTGTGATTTTTCATAGTTTGAGACCAATTTTTATTTTTCTTGGAGGCTTTGGATCTAGCAGCTTGGATTTTGTCTTCTTTTGAATGTGTTTTGAATTTCCTTGTTACCATAGTAACTTTATAGGGTTAGAATCTTTTCCTTTTGTTTGCTCATTTCCTTAGGCATTGCTTGGCTTTTACCTCTGTTAAAGTAGGGCTATGCTTCCATGGTGAAGGGTGTAAAGCTTCAGGGGCTTTGTGTAGCTATATTCAGAGATCTTTCTAGGGACCTTTAAGTTTTCCATTCTTCCAAGATATTATGATCCAAGGAGAAGTATAATTGAATGGCCACAGGCTCTCTTCTGCCCTGGAATTATAAGGAGTCCCTGCTCCAATGTGGCTATAAGTTTTAGAGTGCTAAAGCAAGAGTCCTTCCTCAGTGCTAGTAAAGAAACTTCTTTCTGACCAGTTTGACTCCTTAGTCTTTATGGGCTGAGACCTCCAGAAGCTGCCACTGCTGTCGCCACTACCAATTCAGGGGCTCCCAAGGCCCACTCCTGGTTTGCTAGTGTGGGCTGTGTTGGAACTGTGCTGGACTCCTATTCTGGTGCAACAGACCTTCCCTGATAAGTTTCCTTTGTTTGGAAAATTGTTTGACTTTTTCTTTTTATGGGTTCTAATGCTCTAAAATTTGTTTAGTTGTTATTTGAAGGGAATTTGGAGGGCTTTGGGGGAGAACTCGGGCAAATCCTTGCCTTTTCTTCATCATCTTGAAATCATTCCCAGGAGAATATATTTACAAGAGAGAATTGTTCTCCCATTTGAGATATAGTCAGAAACCTAAGTAGAAGCATCAAAAGTAGCAATTAAAAACAAAATTAGTGATTAAATATGTTTTTGAAACAGGACAGTATAGATATACAGCTCAATTTTTACAGTTAATAAGGAAGACAAAGAGAGGCATTGAAACAAAATCAATTCTAAGGAATGCTATACCAGCAAAACATCTACCTGCTACATACTAAAATTTAATTTCAGAATATTTGGTTGACCCATATCACAGTCCAATGGCTCTAATTTCTGATCATCTAAAAGAGAAGAACATAGAATTTCATCAATGCACAGATAAAGTCCTCATTTATTTATAATCTTTTTTCCCCCTGAGGCAATTGAGGTTAAGTGACTTGCCCAGGATCACACAGCTAGGACCTGCTAAGTGTCTGAGACCAGATTTGAACTCAGGTCCTCCTGACTTCAGGGCTGGTGCTCTATCCACTGCACTACCTAGCTGCCCCTACCTATAATCTTCTAAATGATTTCAGAATACCCAGGCAGTTTGATTTTGCATGGAGAAGAAGAGTGGCTAGGTATGAGCAAATTAAGACCCATTAGAAATGAAGAATAAAGAGTTGTATAAATAATGCCAGGAGAAAAATGTCTGATGGGGAGAAAAAGAGGTAACTGATGGGGACTACATTGGCACTCACACAATGTCAAGAGAACAAAAAGAAGGCTTCTAGCACCCTGGATGGATAGATGCTTTGTGACTATTTAGGGGAAGAAATGGGCAACAGCCTCTTTTGATAGTAATACATACATGTGTAATGAACTACATCACTAGAATGAGTAGTCACATCACTGATATTCCAGTGCAATACTAGAATTTTGTCTATCAGGCTATTATTTACCCTATTGTCACTCTGTTCAGTGACAGTGTAGGAGTCCTTTCCTCCTCTTAATTTGCTGTAGCTTAGAAACCACAAAAAATTATCACACAAGTGTCAGGGGTTGATTAAAGTCATAAGAAAATGGAATTTACATTTATTACAGCATGGTACAATGGAAAAAGCACAGAAAAATTCATTTCCTATACTCCATCTCTTATTTACTGCCTATGTGACCTTGTGTAAGTCAATTTTCCTTGGTAGGCTTCAGTTTCCTTTATCATAAATGAAGCAGTTTGACTAGATACCCTTTAAGGTGTCCTCTCATAACTCCAGTTCCATATCACCTAGCTTTTGATTATTTTTGTCTTTGGTTGTACATCCTACAAACTGTACTATGCAGTTTTGTGAGGAAAGGCATTCTTTTTCCTGGTTGAATTGAGATAAAAGACAATGTTTTCAAAAGTACTTTTATTACACATCAAAGGGAAACAAAGAGAGAGTGTGTGTGTGTGTGTGTGTGTATGTGTGTGTGTGTGTGAATGGAACCCTTTAAGCAGTTCTAGGGAACATCTAAGATTGTGGAATCTCTTTTGAGAAACACTGTTTCAGAATGTTGATTCCATGGGCAGAATAGGATAATAAAGGAGCCAATTAAATCAGCTAATTTAAACACTTCCTAGGTCAAAATATGAGGTTACAGGGAAAATTTGGCACATCCAATGAAATGCCAGGAAGAAAAGGGGATAAAGTGGGGGAGAAGGCAATCTGAGTTAAGTGATTCTTCCAGGATCATAGAGCTAGTAAATGTTAAAAAGTCTGAGGCTACATTTGAAATCAGGTCCTCCTGATTCCAGAGCTAGTGCTCTATCTATTAAGCCACCTAGCTGCCCTAGCACATATACTTATAAATGTATTTAGGGCTTTTAGGATTTGTGATGAGGGAAAAAGGAGAAAAGAATAGAGAAATAGTTAATTTGATGCCCAGGCATATTTGACATTTTGGTATTCTAGGGAGGAAATGGTTAAGAAAACAGGGAGTAAAATGTGCCAGCCATTTAGTACACTGAGAGAAAGTAAGATTGACCAGCATTCAGTGAATTGTCTTTCTTTGACTATATTTTGCACACCTCAGGGCAAAACCAGATTTCATTTTAGAATGAAAGTGTGAAAATAGTGGGATTGATAAAGATTATCAAAAATTTTTTAATCCTCTAGACAAGAAACTTTTTAAAAATTTTCAACCACCACTAACAGTATAAATGTGAAAAGAATATATAAATATCTTACTTAAGTAATTTTGGAATTGAGAAAATACAAGTAAAATTAGCTGAAAGAAAACTCGGGAGGGAAAAAAGTCTGATTGGCAGGAGACCTAAAATAAGACAATATACTTCATATCCAAGCAACATATTTCTTTACTAATAATGTAAAACTATAAGTTTTAAAGCAATTGTAAAGACTGAAAGAAGCAGTCTTAGCTCTGCAACTATCCTGGTCACATTTCCGAGATTACAACAGGCTTGCCTGCCATGTTCAATCCTACACATACATGCACAGTTTCCTCCCCCATAACTCTGCAGACAGGTCCTTCAACTCTAATGGGTCTCCACAAGGGGGTGCTTGAATTTATTCTGACTCTTAGGAGGAGGATAAAACAAATAAGGGCACTGCTTTCTAGAAAAGAATGTTAATTTATAAATTGTTAAAAGAATAAACATGTCCTTTTCCACTGACACAAATTCCATGTTGTAGACATACTGCTATAAAGATACTAAGAACATAGTAAAGTATGTTAATCCCTCTCCTAGCAAACCCAGACCATATGCTATTACTAATTGCAGTTTTGTAAAAGGTCAGAAAGAGAACAAGGAAAAAATAATTACATTTTGTATAGGCAAATTTAATTCAACATTTATTAAGTATTTCCTATGTGGGAAATTATAAAGGATATCAAGACAAAAGGACTCCCAAACCCCAAAACCCTGACTTTAAGAAGCTTACATTTTATTGAGAAAATAAAAATGTATATAGATTAAATAAATAAAAATAGAGAAAATAATAAAAAAGGGGGTGGCTGAGAGCAACGAAAACTAAGAGGAGCAAGAAAGAACTTGCATATGAAGTGGCCCCCAAACTGTGTCCTAAAGAAAAACTTTCAGGTACTGAGGAGGGAATGAATACATTCAAGGTAGGTGGTCTAAAAGGAATAGTGACCAAGAAATGGAATGTGGTACTGAGCTAAGAGATCAGAATGAAAAGGGGCTAAAGAGGAATAATAACTGCAAAATGTGAAAAGTCCTTCAGGATTATTCCCTAATAGAAACAGGAGAAGACTAAGACTGGTCCAAAGCCATAAATGCACATGCTCTTTTACAGAATATTGTTTCTCAGGTAGGAGGTGATAGGGAGAAAAAATGTGAATTTATGAATGCATTTCTCAAGGGGTGAGGGAAGAGAAAGAGTAGGCACAGACACTAATTCATGTTAAATTATTTTGGCAGCAAAATAGCATGTACTGTCAGCTATGGGTACTATAGCATTTATCTTTTAGAAATACTAACTTTCCGTAAGTAAAAGGGGATGAATTGGCAGGGAAGGGAGGGAGAAGTGATATTTTTAAAAGATTAACAAAGCTTGGTAAAACAATGTTTCAATATTTGCTTTCTATGACTTCATTTTTCATCCTCTGTGAGGAATTTGTCTGTATTAACCATCACTTTTACAAACTTGTCTAGTCTACACCCAAGAGAGGAAGCTGCCCAGAATGTTTCAGTAAGCAAGGGAGATCTATACATTCTATTAAAACAGTACAAAGGCACCCACAATACACCTAGCCCCCACCCCCCAATACATGATTGTGAGGGAAACAGGAGAGGCAGGAGGATGATGGAAGATGACTATCTAATATGGAAGCAATAAAAAGAAAACAATGAGCTAATTTAAATAGCTTGTGACCTAGTCAGGCAAGGTCAGACCCAACATTCTTTTATCTTTTACACCTTCTAATGCCATCACAATTGTGCTTTACCTCTTTTATTTAAATCACAACTGAAAAGAAGTTGACATTTATTTTTAAATTATTTTAAGTTACTTTGAAATGATTTAAAAATAAGTGTCTTCTAATACTCAAATTAAAAAAAATAAAGATATATGAAAGAAACTGATTTCTTTTTTTCTTTGTTTTTAATGTGAAGGGTGAATAGATTGTAAAGGGGACTAATTTTTTCATGTGCCTTATACAAGAGGCAGGGTAAGGAGAGCAGAATGTGAAAGGAGAGGTGGGGAGGCATAGGAAGTCTCAAAAATCACTAGAGAATCAGAGAATATAAGAAGGGTACAGAAGAGTATCATAGTTCTATTGTCTTTCTCCCATTCACTGATAACCTACATTTTTAAACTGGTATCTCTGCATCTAAATAATATAATTACTTCTTTTCCCTTGAATTAGCTAATTTACACCTGGGATTAGAAATCAGTGGAAGAAAATGGACCAACAAAAGGATAAATTATTTTTTCCATATCTAAAGCTATCTTAAAGTGTCAGATCAGACATATTCCTGAGATATTTAAGTTACTTATAAACTAGAAGATCCTATATTTTAGATTCAACAGAGGGCTATGACTCTTCAGATCAATGATTGGGAAACCAACTTTAAATTTAAATTTTATCAAAAGAAAACATTAAAGGGGTGGGGGTGGCAGGAGAAAGAAGATTAATGTAAAGCTAATAATAATGGAAGTCCAAAGTCCAAATTCTCAAAGTATCTAGAGCACAGATCTCTAACCATATCCTAAGACACCCTTAGATATGGTGAGTTAGCTAAATTTTACACAGAAAAGCTGTTTCTCAGAGGTTTGATCTAAAATTAAAATGTAAAATATGGGTTTATGATTTAATAGTATAACTCAGAGGCACTAAATAAATAGACAAAACTACAATTTCATGTTTTAAAAGCAGGGTAGAAATAAAATTGCTTCTTCTAAGATGCAACATCTAGTTGCTTACAACGTGTGGGCAGTTCAACCTAGTCTCCTCATTTATTATGAGCAGGGAACCAAGGCCACCCAGGAATGTGTGGACTGTTCAGAGCCTCATTTGTAATAAGTAATCACAGAAACAATGGAAAAAGATTCAGCAGGCTGGAAAACAAAGTATGTAACAGGAAGAAAAAAGACCCAAATTCATCTCTGCTGTGGGCTATGTTAAGCTCAAGATGGTTTTGTTTTCACTATTTTCTTTCCATTGCCTGAAGCATGTTCCTGGAATGTCTGGGCTGAGATTTCTTAGCCTGTTTACCTTTAAAGTCTCATCTATGGAAAGATAACCCACCTTGGGTTATGTGATCATTATACCAAGAGCACAAACAATTCCCCAGTGTCCAGGCCATAGCAGAACACCGGCATGCAAATCATAAACCACAAGTCCAAACCATGAGGGTTGGAAATGCTGGCAAAGAGGCCCACCAAAGAAGAAGAAAAAGCAATGCCGATTTCAAACACTAAAAATATTCGTAAGAAAATATAAAAAAATTCTCAATGTTTGAAAATGAGCTTTCTTATAAGGCAATATTCTAGAAAGAGACTTTGGAGAGCTCAAAATTGCTAGTGTTATTGATCTATTTGTATTCTTCAGCCATCTAGTTGGCTATGAAGTAGGACTTATACTTCAATATCCCTCTTATTTACAATCACCCAAACTTGGTGAAAAAAATCATGAGGAAATTTAACTTTTAAAGACTAACATCCATCCTCTGTCCTCAAGCCTCTTCACAAATTACTAGGCATAAGATCATAAGATTTATGGCTAGAGAAAAACAACTTAAATACAATACAAAGTTCACTTAGAAAGCTAGAAAAAAGTAGCATTTGTGAAGCAGAAGCTACAATGATCCCTAGAAAAATATCAGAAATGCAGTTTAAGTAAATGGGATGAACAGAACTGAGAAATACTGTGCAGATCCTTGCTTTGCCAGAACACAAGACACCATCTCCTAAGCACTGAGATAGGAACTTGTGGGGGTGAGAGAAGGAGACAGGACATTCAGCATTCAGTAGATGAAAACTAGCAAGTGCAATAATAAACATTCACAATCTGAATTCCTGAAAAGAATAACAAATGCCTTGTTCAAACAAAGATGTATCTTACCCCAGAAATGTCTGCCACTCGGTGTATGGGCACTTCCTTCTTGCTATGTAATCCTTTTCCATTTTTAATGGCTCTGTTGAAGTAGGAAAAAAAGCACATTAACAACAAAAATGAGGATGGGCAAGTACAGAAGGGTGGAGGAAAAGGAAACTGTAATCTGAACAAAACATACTGTATGCTACTTAACCAGTGAGTAAGAAAATGGGGGATAGGGAAGAAAAGAGATATGTGCTCCTGTTTCTCCCAATCCCAATTACCAGCATTCAACTGATAACTTCAGCTAAATGTGTACCTGATAATCAGAAGGAGTTTTTGTATTTGTCTCCAAATTAAATGGCATTATTCCAAGTACAAAAGAAAGAATCATTTGAAAGAGTACAATAGTAAGAATTAAAAGTAATAATTTTTTTTCAGGTCTTAACATTTTAAAATGCAAAATATGTAAGTATTGTTATAATTCTAATGGAAATCAGTTCCTCCAGGTAAAAAAAGCTGAATTGCCCTGAATGAAGTAGTATCATAAAGAAAAGTCATTAAATGGCAGGAAAAAATTAACAGATGCTACAGAACTGACACTAAGCCCAACTTTTAAATCAGTACAAAGCTGTAATTATCATAGTGTATCAACATGGAATACCATATTTTACAATCCAGTTCTCAACTCAGGGGCCTCAGCATACAACCATCTTCCACACCTAATACCCCCCCCCCAACCCATCTCTCTTAGTCTCTTATGAAGACAAACTGAATTTATCAGTTATTAAGAGTTATTAAGAGCTCCATTTAACTGACTAAAAATTCACCAAGTTTCTTGGCAAAAGAGTTAAAAGAGAACTTTTTCTAATTATTATATTAATATTATTATTGTTCATACAATTATTTGGCTGCCTTAGAAACCTAATACTTATACTAAATGGATATGACAAAGCACCCCTAAAAAACAGTAATAGAATCAAATGTCTAGGAGATAACTGGAGAATAGATGGCAGGTCCAGTTAGGGTGGCTTCACAGGGCAGGCAAGTTAAAAAGGGTGTGGCACTAGGAAGGGGTGACTGGCTGATGGGAACTTGAGAACACAATCTATCTCAGTTTTAATAAAGAAAAGTGAAGGAAAAATCTGGGGCTCAGAGTTGTAGATAGAGGTTATTTTTACAAAACATGGAAAGCTAGGAGAGAAGAGACAGTAAGAAAAGCAACATAGGCTATGAAATCAGATAGTTGGAAAAGTTTAGCAATATAGTTATTGGGCCTGTAAAATGGAATCATGGAGAGAGAAATACATTCCTTTTGCCTAAAACTCCTGCACGTGGTTTGACCCTATATATTCCTTCCAAAATAATAAAAATTCTGAATAATACTGGCTATATTTTAAAAAATTAAATTAAATTAAAAAAAAAAGGCAACAAAAAGAAAATCCAGCCTCTATCTGTAGGTGTAGTTAGTAACTGTTGTATTCAATTTTAAAATCCAGAGATAAAAAAGAAAAGTGAACAATTTTCCTTAGGATGGTAAGTTCATTTTTTGTTATTTCACTGTAGTGAATGGGAGTTTGTAAGATTTTCCAATGTAATGAATCTCAGAAGTTCAAGAGCTTCCTAATGAAATAGCAAGGACTTAAAGACTAGGAAGCTTAGATCCAATATCTTGCAGCAACACTAGCCAGGGTCCCTTCTCTGATGGTGAAATGTAAGAATAAACCCAAGGAAGCTGAAGAACAAGAAAAGATAGAGAACAATACTAACAACCCAAACCCTAAAGACTTGAGTTAAGAAAAATAGGAGATAAAGGAAGGTATTATCCTAGAGATAGAAGAGACAGAGACACAGAGGAAGGAGAATTCAGTTTGGGGAGTGAAGGATGGATAGGATTTGTGATGAGGGAAAAAGGAGAAAAGAATAGAGAAATAGCCCCAGCAAAGTAAGTGAGAGCAGGAATGAGCCCAGTAGCAAAGAGCAAAGAAAAATGGAACAACTTTAAATGGGTATCTCGCAGATATAAATCTGTGAGATGTGTAACATTTGTACTTGAAGCTAGATGAGGCACAAAAATTTCAAAACACTTGGTTCGGAAACTCATTGATAGAGCTTAACAATTCAAATAAGAGTACAAGATACAAATAACTAAAAATACTATGAACTTGTATATTACAAAATATTATGTAATGTTGGGGGGGTGGGGGGAGAGAAGATAGTCCTAGAGGGTAGAATCAGGAACTATGGGAGGGAAGTCATGGGAAACATTTTGTCTCACTAGAAAGAAAAACTTCCAGACAATTAGAACCATCAAACAAATATGCCAAGATATGATACATTGTGTGGCAGTTAAGTCATAAGATCAATTATTTAGAGCTGGAAGAGACTTAAAGGTCATCTAGGCCAACTGACATACTTGACAGATTAAAAACTGAGAACCAAAGAGGAGAAATGATTTATTTGAAGCCTTGCAGGTAAATAAGTGGCAAAACCACTGACTCTGAATTCAGTATTATTTAACAGAAGCTGGATAATCACTTGTAAGACCTTTCATTGTAAAGCATCCCTGAAGTTCAGGCACTCCCTAGTGGAAAAAAAAAAAACAAACAAAAAAAAACACTTGGACTCTTGAAGAGAGCACATAAATAGAGACACTCAAGTCAAGGTATAAGTTGAATTAAATGGCTTTTGACTTTTCTTTTAGCTCTGAAAGTCTGTGAAACTAAATTATCCCTAATAGTCCTTTCAGTTCAAGAATGTTCATGATTTTAAACCAGAATGAGGCTCAAAACTTTCTAACAAAGAACCACATAGACAAAGGCTGTGATGGAAGTTTCTGCCAAGTCCTAGGATGCTAGCTCCAACATTTATGGATAAAAAGCAGAACAACAGTGTCTAAAATGAGGAAGACTATATTTCTGCTACTATGATCAAAGTCAATCTGTTAATAATGTTTAGTTCTGTAAATCATAATTTTGGAACGATACTGACAAATTGTAGTGTCTAAAGGTAGGGAGACAGACTAAGATGAACAAGACTCATGAGAACCAACTGAAGGATATGGGAAATATTTACCTTGAAAAGACTGTGTGTGTGTGTGTGTGTGTGTGTATACACGGTTGAGTATTATTGTCATGAACAAAATTATTATTAAACTTTTTATATTAACACAAGACAAAAATTAATAGAAGTGCAGAGTCAGGTTGTATAAGAAAATAGAAAATCATCACGGTTAAAGAAAGTCAAATGTAGAAAACTATGTTTCATAAAGTTCCTCATTGCTTGGGGATCATCAAATTGAATCTGGATTGTCACCAATTAAGAATGTTGCAGACAAGATTCTGACTCAAGTACAAATCTGATGTGATGTTCTCAGAGGGATTTTGTAACTTTGAGCAGATGAGTCTATTTATTTCTCTCACCTAGCTGACAGAATAATACACTATGAAGAACAATTTGGAACTGAAATCCCAAAGTCTTTATCCTGGCATTAGAAAGCCAAACTTGAGGAGCCTCTTTCACAATCAAGCTAATACAACCTTTTTCTTTTAGTAACAGTAGTTTTTTCTTTTTTTTTGTAAACTTTTTTTAATGTTCTTCTTGAACCAATCTAACCCTCCAAACACATCCTCTTCAGGATCTATTTAAGAATGACTTACCCCCTCTGGTATGAATAGATGAGGGGCAAGAATATAAAAAATAGAAAATCACTCAGCACAGTGATTTTAAGTTATGGGTACTGATAGTAATAGTGACATAATGAACAGAGAGAGAATAGGATTTGGAACGGTAGGAATACACATTCTGGTGCTAATTCTAACACTGTTCATTTGCAAAACGAAAAGAACAATGCCCAAAAGATCATGAACATCAATGAATTAATTTTTGTGTTAAGTTATTTGGGATCTGAACTATAAAGTGATGAAAAGTACCTTTAAACTCTTTGTGTTCAAAGCAGACAAAATGTTTTGATTTCAGGTTCAAGTTGAGAGATACTAAATAGAAGTTGGGCAATAAAGTCAATATTTTGATTCATAGAGAACATTCTGAATACCTAAGTTTTCTCCCCCCTCCCCAAAGGCCCATTGCATTACAACTAATATTTTACTAATGGTCTTATATGACTACAAGTTATGATATGGGATATCTGCTTGATTATTTTTTTTATCCCCAGGGCTTACCAAGGGGCCTGGCATAAAGAAAGTACTTAAAATATTGACCATTATTTAATTCATTCATTTGAAGATTATGTAAGAACAGTGGAGAGGTTACATAGTGGGCGTGAACAGCGCAGAACATGTAAGACATAAGGAACTTCAAATAAGAACCAAAGAATGTCACCAGGAAAATATATTTTATATTTAGTTATATATAACTAAAAATTTGTAGTGTGGTAAGAGCAAGAGATAAGTGGCAGACAGGTGATGTTTTTCAGTGACAACTTCATACTGTCAAAAAAAAGCAAGAAAGGTCACTACGATGTTGGGCAGAGCAAGGATGAAAAACGAATATAGAGCAATGGATAGACAGGTATACCTAGATATCCATCTTTGTCACTTCAGGGAACATCCAAATTGATGAAATGCCACTTCTATCTGAGTATTATTCAGTCACCTTTAATGATGATAGAAAGTATGTATATTCTATGAGCAAAGCAGAAGTGAATGAGCTAAAAAAACCATAAAATACAAAAAGTTAAAAAATCTACCCCAAAGGTTCCTAGGGACTATTTGTATCTAACCTGTGGCAGAGCATTCCAAGCTCTTAGTCTGATCAGCCACAGTCTGATACACTAACTTGACTCAAACATAGTGACTGTCACAGTGGTCCTCTAAGGACAAATACTAACCAACAAAGTATTTGCAAGTGGCCTGTATTAACACTGAAAGACTTATACAAAGAATGGTACTTAAGATAATGAAGCCTAGAGGAATGCAGCATATCCAAAGTAGTGGAGGGAGGAAAAGGACACAGTGAAGAGACCATTATAGTTTCATCATTAAATAGGTATAAAAAATATTATGAAATCAATTTGGAAGGGAACCAAATCTCAAAGGCTTTCAAATGCAAAAAATAAGAATGCTTTCTCTAAGAAGCAAAAGGGAAATAATGAAGTTTCTTGAGTAAAGAAATTGTGTGTTTAGACGTGCTTTAGAAAGCTATTTGAGAAGCCATTTTCCAAATGGCTTTTCCAAAATTTTCCAAAAATTAAGAGATCAAAGGACAGCAAACAATTCTTTTTTTTTAATTAAAATTTTTTATTTGCAAAACCTATGTATGGGTAATTCTTCAACATTAACTCTTACAAAGCTTTCTGTTACAAATCCCCCCCCCCCCCCCACTCCCTACCCCTCTCCTAGATGGCTGGAAACCCACTACATGTTAATTATGTTAAAATACTCAGCAAACAATTCTTAAAAGAAGAATTGCAAATTAATAATAACCATCCCAAAGATAGGTTCAAATGACCAGTAGGAAAAATCCCATCCAAATCAACTTTAAGTTCTACCTCAAACTCAGCAAATTTGCAAAAAATGACAAAAGATGAAGAAAATCACTATTAGAGAAGGGGTAAAAAGACAAGTACATTAATATGCCAATTACAGAGCTATAAATCAGTCCAAATACTCTGGAAAGCACTTTGGAATTATGCTAAGAAAGTGACTAAAATGTTTATATTCTGATTCCAAGATCATGCTGCTAGGCATGTCTGGTACCCCAGACAGAAAGAAAGGTTCCATTAGAGCCTAATCTATTCATAGGAACAATTTTTGTAGAGTCAAAGAACTGGAAGCAAAGTAGATGTCCAATATAAAAAGGAACCGCTAAAAAAAAATTGTGTGGTTCAATATTGTTGTGATGTAAGAAATGATGAAAGATTTATAGAAAACTGAAAATCAAAATGAAAAAGTAAAATAAAGTAAATAAGTAGGAAACTATATATACATGTCTAAAACTCTTTTTTTCCTGCCTTTGCACTGATTTTTACCCACCATTACCCTCTTAACCCCCAGCTCTACTTCGCAAATAATTCACTGAGTCTGTCTTCTACACAAAAACTTTCCTGATTCCCCTCCTTAGTGGTGTTTCCTTTCTTAACTATCCTGTATTTAATTGGAATATACTTATACAGTAAATTCTGTTTCCTGTAACAGAATATAAGGTCCCTAAAAATAGATTATTTCATTCTTTGTATCTATATAGACTGGTGTCTGCCACACCATTTAATATATGATGCTGATTGACTGAACAATCTAAAGAAAAAAAAAAAAAAGAAAAGAAAATGAACACTGCATAAATGTCCCTTGTCCCTTAAAGAAGTGGGAATTTAGGGGTGTGAAACACTGCATGGATTTTCAGATTTTTAATGATAATAAGCTTTGTTGATTTTTTAAAATCTTAAAAAAAAAAATTCCGGTTACGTAGAATAGCTCTATGAGAAGAAGCAAAAGGAGAGGGGGAAGAAAGGAAATAAACACTAGGAAAATATAAAAATGAAAGATATCACTAAAGATTAATTTTTTTAAAAAAAGAATTGGCTACTGATTGGAAGATGATTCCAGGATTGTGGACCTGATTGACTGGAAAAATGTAGTGTCCTTGACAGAAATAGGGAAGTAAATTTGGAAAAAATGGTTGGTTGAGTGGCTGGTTCAATCTATAAGCGGTTGAGAAATGAGTGAGATTATAAGAAATTGAGAAAATGAATACAGAAAACATTTTCTAGGATTTTGGCTATGGCAGCATATTCAAGTGAAAACTTTTTGAAAATAGGGGAGGTCTAGACAAGTTTTCTACATAAAAACAAAAAAGTCAAGAAGCTGCAACTGCGGTGGTTGCTGGAAAACAATGAGGATAGTAACTTGGAAAACTATAGAGTTGTTATTTTTCATAATTAGAATGTCATAAAGTAATTACATCAAGGTCTTAAAACTGAAAAGGCAAAGGAAATCAAACTCCAAAATAATTGCAGCTCTTTAGGGAAATGATAAATTTATGCAAATACAAGTTACATATATGTATGAATAAATAGGTGGCTAATTAAGATTACACTATCCTTCAAATGAATCCAAATTTAAATTTCTTTCATTTTGTTTTGTTTTTGGGGGGTATATGTGTGTAAACTTCTTCAGAAAAAGGGGGTGAAGCCTGTATCATAAATGTTCCTTCAATCAAAGTTTACAAAGCAGAAAGCTAATAAAAAAGCATTAGAATGTAACTTTCTAGAAGGACTTCTAAGAAATAACTAATGGCAGTCCACAAAACAGGATAACATCTCATTCTTTTAGATCCCAGAGGTTCCCATTTCCATTCTCCAAACCATCCTCCAAATCTCTGCAAAAGGGATAAAATATATTAGGCTGCTGCCAATGATTGCCAAAGCTCTATCTCACCACACTCATCAGTGGAATCTAAGCACAGATGCAGTGTAAACCCTTGGTCAGTGGCCATTTCTCCCTGTACAAATCCTAGATATTAACAAATTATTTCAGTTATGCCTATGAACAATCACAGAATTTAAAAGTTAGAAATAACCTTGGAAATCTAACCTACTCATTTTATATGTAAGGTTTCCTTGGTATATGAAAAAGCCTACCTCTAAGCACAGAGCAAACAGAGACTGGAAGGCCAGATGACAACCTTGTTTCACTGACACCTGCTCCACAAATGCAAACACTCAATTTCACCTCTTTCCCACCCCACCTCTCTCTTCAGGTTGCTGCCATGGCTCTCCATCCCCTTTCATTAGGCAAGGAATGAATCTTATGACTTCTGAACTTCCCTACTGTGTCTCCTTAATGGCTGTTCCAGCACAAAGGCAGGCAGGTGCTCAGCAAGGATGGAAGGAAGAAAGAAAGCAGGAGGCAAAAACACAACCTGTTCAGCCCTGAAGCTCTTTTTTTTTTTTGGGGGGGGGGGGTGGGTGGGTGGGATAATCTATAGTAATACAAAATTTGTAGAGATAAAGGGTAGCTGCTAAACAGGGGACAAAGTCATTCCCATTAAGGAGTCAGAAAATATGCATCCAAAAGGCACTTACCCATAAAACTAGCAAACAGAGGGAAAACTTGAATGGTAGCCATTTGCAACCTGCTTCCAGACATGAGTAAGGGAGTTATTGTGGTTAAGTGTCTAGTAATGAACATAATCCCAAATTATTTATTATACTTTTCCATGGAATGAATGAAAGCTGGGAATCCTTAGGTATTACTTCCTTCCATTGGAAACTAATAATTGAACCTTGCAAATGAAGGTTAGAGTGCTTTCATCCTACTGTCTCAGCTCAAATGACACAGACACAGAAGAGTTGCTTTCATGCCAGTGATCTAAAATGAATGGAACTTCTCAGGCATGAAAATATACTCAGCAAAACGTGAGCCAAATAATCATGAAAATGAACTATTTTAGAAGATATACTAAAGAAAATAAACAAATAGACAAAAATTGGTCCCTACCCTTAAAATGCTTACACTCATTTATAAGCTTTATTATAAAGCTTCTAGTATATAACAACATGTAAGACATACTTGTAATAATATATATATGAAGTGTGTGTATGTGTGCGCGTGTGTGTGTTGTGAGAAATATGACAATGGGACATATACAGGGTTGCTCAGAGTCAAGTTACTTCCTAAAGAGTAAAGGGCTATGTCTCCAGGCAAAAGTAGTAGAGCAGTAAAGACTACCAGTATAAGTATCTACCATTTTCAATTTGCAAATGGCAAGATAATAAAGAGTATGCTATGGGAATCAAAGTGCTATTAGGTATTGAGAACAAAAGAATGTAAACTATAGTATGCAGTATGAGAATGTAATGTCTCGCTAATGAAAGATGAAAGCAAATAGTAGCATTGACCAAACCTTTCTAGGAAAAATAACGTGACACACAGAAAGAACAATGGATAACTATCAATTGAAAACAAAAGAATTACCTTGTCTCTGGGAAAGAGAGGATGGATGAAACATATCTCCCTCTTTTTGGTAATGGTAAAGAACTACACAAGTAGAGAAACTGAGGGAAGAAATCCTTGTGAATAGATGTCCTCCTCCATTCCTCATCACCATCAGCTACAATTGCCTACCAACTGCTACCAATAGGCAGAGCTTTGGCAGTGGCAGCATCCCCCAGACCACTGGTTCTACTTCTAAGCTCAGCCCTCATATCCATTATCTAGGAAAGAAGCTCTTGTGAAGAAGAGACTAACCATCTCCACTATCAGTCAACTACCTGTCACACACAGGACAGGAAAGCCACCTGACCATGAACCCTCCCTTCCTCCCCCTCCCCACTTTAATGGAGACAGACACAACCTAAAAGTCCTGAGAACAAAAATGCTTCTAACATACTGCCCCTCAGATGTCTCAAACTGTATGGCTGTAGTACAGCATAGCTACTGAAGCCTGAGTAAGCAAAGTTCTGGCTACCAAAGACTATGACATCAAAAACAAATATGAATTTTCCCCTGGCAATGGTATTAAAGAAGCCTTAAAATCTGTGTTGCTATAACCTAAAGACCATGGGACTAATCTATCTTTCTTCTAGCAAAAAAAGCTTCCATATGTGTTTTCCTCCCTGATTAGAATGTGAGTTCCTTGAAAAGAAACTGAATAATGCTTTTTCTACTTTCATTCAAAGTGTTTAGCACATATAAATGTTTAGTGTTTAATTTATTCATTCAATCATATGTGACAAAACATTGGCAGGTTCAGTCACTATGTCAATTGTTTTGCTTAATTGTTATTGTTACAAGGAAGGGCTCAAGTGTATAGGTAGTAGGTTTCACAAAAATTACTCTAACATAAAAAGAACAGATATTCATATGACCACCAGTTGAGATAGAATACTATTGTGCTATAAAAAATGATGAGGATGGAAAGTATTGAATATAGAATCTCGTTACATATTTTGAATCATGTTTTGTTTATCTTCCTTTTCTTATTTTGTTTCCAGTTTTAAATAAATAAAAATTTAAAAAAAAATCGCCCCCCCCCTCCTACAAGATGAGCAGGGCAATTTCAGATAACCTAGGAAGAATAGCATGAATTGATGCTGAGTGAAGTGAGAACATTGTACACAGCAATGGCAATATTTTAAGAATGACCAAGTGTGAAAGGTGTAGCTACTTTGATAAAGACAGTGAACAAAGATAATTCCAAAGGACACATGATTAAAAACGCTATGTACCTCCAGAAGAAAAAGATTGATGAATTCGGAATCCAGATTGAATCATACTTGTTAATCAACTTTACTTTTCCTGTGAGCTTTTGGTCTGAGTTCTTTTGCAATACAGCTATCATGGAAATATGCTTTGCATGACTTAATACATATAATTGAGACCATATTGCTTGTCTTCTGGAGAAAGACCTCATGAAAGAGAATTTGGAATTCAAAATTTTTTAAATGAATATTTAAAATTTTTTATATGTAAATGGAAAATATTTAACAAATTTTTTTTAAAAATTTAAATGAAAAAGAAAAGCTATATAAAATTTATTAGAAACATATTAATTCAACAGAGAAAAGGGAACATTGGGTAGAAAACTTGTACTTGTATTACTAGCCTAAGAGCTATGTGTTCTTGGGTCAATAATTACAAGAATAAAGCAGGACAAGGAAATTCCAGGACATTCACACTTGCCATTTTACATAAGAAAACTGGGAATTGGAAAGATCAAGTGATTTACTCAGAAAACTCAATACCTTGGCCAAGGTTCAAAGGCCTTATTGCATTCAGATCTGGCATGGCTGTGGCAATATGGCCAATATGGGAATCTGTTTGCTATACTGTGCTTATTGGGTTTTCTTTTTTATTTTTTTAGTTCAACTGGAGAAGAAGGGTAAGGGGAAGGACCGATTATAAATGTATGTTAAATATATTTATTTTAAGGTAATTTTAAAAGGTGAAAGAATTCATAAACTTCTATAGTACCCTATACTGAAATCACAGGTGAAATATACAAAAATAGATTTCAATATAAATTAAGGATAGATTAAAAATTAATTTATAGGCAAAGAAGAAAATTGGTAAGATGTGTTAATAGAAGACTGTTAGGTATACAATAAAAAGAAAGAGATTCACTATACTTAATGAGAGCAGTTAAGACAATAGATAAGTTTCTAAAGATCACATAACAAAATAAGAAAGGTTGAATGAATACATCATGAAAGGTAGGTATGGGGAGAGGCATGACCAAGAACAATAAGGAGGGAAAAACACACCTGAAAATGTTATCCCTGTTACCTAAAATAATTATAAAAATGGTGAAAAAAAAGGACATTGTTGTAGCTGAGTCACATAGAATTTCTTACTATTGCCTCAGGAACAAAAGATATTTCCTTAATTCAATGCATCAGAACTCAAATGGGGAGAGGTGAAAATAAATATTTATATGGTGTCTTTAAGTGCCAAGTACTGCACTGCTTTTATAAATATTATCTAATTCGATCCTCACAAAAAATGTTAGTAAGAAAGTAATATCATTATCGCAAATTATACACTGAGGAAATTGAGGCATATAAACTAGTCTACAGTTTATAGCTAGTAAATGTCTGAGGTCCGTTCAAATTTAGACCATGTGACTCTAGTCTCCACTATGGTGCCAGCAGCTGCCTGTATAAATGCTGCACAGAAGGGTTAGGAATAGGAGAAAGGTGGAAAAAGGTGTGGAAAGCTTTTGGTTCACAACACCACCTTACTAATTGATCAAAGGCAAGCCTAACTCATGAATAAAAGGTATTTTTATGTTTCTAGTGGCATAGAATTTTCATACTTCTTCCTCCAAGTTTTACCAGTTGTAGAAAACAATGTATTCTCTCAAAGAAACTATCTTTTTTAATATTCCCTCTCACAAACTTAAGAAAATTAAGGTGAGAAACACATATTTTATTTAATATTTTATGGGTACTTAGAGCTAGAGATTATATTGGATGAAAAAATTAATAAGGGGCCATATAACTTATAGGGCACTTCTTATGCAAAATATAAATCAAATGGCACTCACTGGAAAACAGAGATTCAACTTTCACTCCTTCAAAGATAATCTCTCTGAACTGCTGAGCTTAGAGTTTTGGACAAAATGCATATGCAGCCTTAAGAACAACCAAAGAGGAGTCTAGGAGGGAGAGAAGAGGATGGAAGAAGAGAATCTAGATTCACATTGTGGGTTTATAAGGGAATATAGATTAAAAAGTATCCTTCAAGTGCAAGAAAGATTATGAAGTAGATTCTCAATAATCATAAACAAGAAGGCTGAAATATCTCTTAATTACTATTCTGACTATAGTCCAGAGAAATTGAGACAAAAGTAAGGAATCAGGCATTATAGGAATCAGAAATATATCAACCAAAACCACTTATCAACTGAGCTTTCAGAAGGGTAGAAAAGTCATTAGTAAGTTTCATCTATTAAGGCAACAATATATTAGAGAGTATTATTTCATAAATTAAGACCAAACAGGTAGGGACAGAGATAGGAGGGTTAAAAAAAAAAAAAGGAACCAGAGAGAAACAGGGTATGGGGGAAAAGTTAGAATAAAGAGACTCAAATCTTCCCAACCACTAAGAATTAGGCAATGACTAAAAAAACAATGCCCGTTTATTCACAACCATTTAATTCTTTTCATTAAAACTCTTTGTCCTCATTTAAAAGAACAAAGCAACTGCCCAAACATCAGGTTTGTCCTACCAAGTTTTTAGAACATCCCCCCACCACCTCCCAAATGGGGAACTGACTTTAAATACATTTATGAGGCACGAAAAAAGAGGGGGAAAAAATCCCCATTCCATTACTTTAATGTGAATTTTTGAACAACAAGGGTGATTGTGGCCAAATTATTGACCTTACTCATCAGAATTGGCAATGAAGAGTATTGGCTAATTTGCAAAAAATCCAAAGTCCCCTCAAAAGACAAAAGAAATTGCCACTTCTGCAAATATTCAGAAGAACATGACGCAGAAACCGAAGGCAATTCCAAATGAGGCATTCCCAATATATTCTGAGTATTCTCAACATTTACAATGATATATTTTTATCATTATTCCAATAATGTCCATAAATAACATTAAGTGAGACTATATTCATTTGAAGATAAAAAATTTTGTTCTTTGCTTTTTAAAAAACTGACCATGTTCATTATAATCTTTAGTAGAAAAACATATAAATTAAATGACTGGGACTTACTTTTCTTAACTTAAAAATTAAAGTGCAACTGGGAAGTATTCCTCCAAGTCCTAAAATTATATGAATCTTTCAATATGAGTAGACATTTATTCAGCAATATCTGTATTATGCTGTAAAGACTCTGAGGTAACTATATACTCACACAGTTGTTTTCTAGTCATATGTAGATGGATAGGGAGAGCACTGATGCTTTATCATTTACTGATCTTTGTGGCCAACACTGCACTTAGTGCTGGGGATATGAAGAGAGGAAAAAGACAGGTCCTATCCTAGAGTAGCTTATCTGGGAAAGCAACAAGTAAGCAAATTTGTAAACAAGCTATATACTGGATAATTTGAAAGTTATTAAGAAGGCAGTAGGATTAAGAGGAGTTGGGAAAGGCTTCCTAAAGATGGGATTTTAAATGGAAAAAAAAAAAAGGCAGAATAGCCAGGAGGAGGAGGTAAAAAAGGAGAATATTCTAGGGATGGGAAATAGCCAGGAAAAATGTCTGGAATCAAAAGATGGAGTTTCTTGCTTGTGTAACAGTGAATAAGTCAGTTTAATTGGATTTAAGAGTACACATATGTATGTAGGGAGAAGGGGAGCATAAGAGGACTGGGGAAAAGGACAAATACCAATGTATTTGATCTTGGAGGTAACGGAGCTACTGATGTTTACAGCAGAAAGAGCTAAAACTTAGTAAGACTAGAACTTTAGGGATCATTTTGCTGGCTGCTAAAGCG
Organism: Myrmecobius fasciatus; assembly: GCA_023553655.1. Classification (NCBI taxonomy): domain Eukaryota; kingdom Metazoa; phylum Chordata; class Mammalia; order Dasyuromorphia; family Myrmecobiidae; genus Myrmecobius; species Myrmecobius fasciatus. Next base: position 86,182 of record JAJPUD010000925.1, read on the forward strand.
GTTATTAGAAGAATGAAGGAAAGTATCTGAGAGACACTGCAAAGGATAACTTTAGAAACAGATTAGCTATGGCATATAAAAGATAAATAAGAACTGCTGAGGAGGATTCCTAGGTTGTGAATATGGGGGACTGAAAGGATGCTGTGTATTGTTGACAGTAAAAGAGAAATTTAGAAGGGGAAAAGAGTTCAGGAGAAAAAACAATGAATTTTGTTTTGGACATGTTAAATTTAAAATATGCACTGGATATTCAAGATATCTAACAGGCAGTTTGAGAACTAAAACTGAAAGTCAGCAAAATAGGTAAAATTAAGAATCATCAGCATAACAGGGAAGCCTGATGCAGGGAACTTAGCAGGAGAGTCTTAGCCAAAATATAGGAGTGTCACTTACTCTGTCCTAGTTCAGAAGTTCAGATCAGACCAGCTGTAAGACCTCCAGTGTAACCACAGAAGGAAAATTGTGGGCCCTTGAACTCCAGAATAATAGACAGGACCTGATCAGGCTACTCAGCAAGGTGGGAAAAGGTGCAGCAATAGTCCCAGTGCAGCCAGTAAGAAGCCCCTGTTGTAGTATAGACGAAGCTTTGGATAATCTCCTTTGTAGATTTAACTTTTTTTTTTTTTTTTTTTTTGAGAGTGTAGATAATTTTTTTCAATCTATTGGGCTGACTCTTCAAGTGGTCAAGGGATATGAACAGACAATTTTCAGATGATGAAATTAAAACCATCTCTAGTCATATGAAAAGTTGCTCCAAATCACTATTGATCAGAGAAATGCAAATTAAGACAACTCTGAGATACCACTACACACCTGTCAGATTGGCTAAAATGACAGGAAAAGATAACGATGAATGTTGGAGGGGATGTGGGAAAACTGGGACACTGATACATTGTTGGTGGAACTGTGAACGGATCCAACCATTCTGGAGAGCAACTTGGAACTATGCCCAAAAAGTTGTCAAACTGTGCATACCCTTTGACCCAGCAGTGTTTCTACTGGGCCTATATCCCAAAGAGATCTTAGAGGAGGGAAAGGGACCCACATGTGCAAGAATGTTTGTGGCGGCCCTTTTTGTGGTGGCTAGAAACTGGAAACTGAAGGGATGCCCATCAATTGGAGAGTGGCTGAATAAATTATGGTATATGAATGTTATGGAATATTATTGCTCTGTAAGAAATGACCAGCAGGACGATTTCAGAGAGGCCTGGAGAGACTTGCATGAACTGATGCTGAGTGAAACGAGCAGAACCAGGAGATCATCATACACAGCAACAACAGTATTACATGATGATCAATTCTGATGGACATGGCTCTCTGCAACGAAGAATTGTCTCAAACCAGTTCCAGTTGTTCACTGAAGAAAACCATAAACACCCAGAGAGAGGGAAATGAAATATGGACTACAACATAACATTTTCATGATCTCTACTGACATTTGTTTGCATTGTGTTGCCTTTCTCTGATTCTTTTTTTTTTTCTTGTAGATAGGATTTTTCTTGCATAACTTCTCAAGCATTTCAACATTATTAGCATGTAGTGGATTTCCTGCCATCTAGGGGAGGGGAGGGGACTGGGGGTAAAATTTGTAATGGAAAGCTTTGTAAAGATCAATGTTGGAGAACTACCCATACATATGTTATACAAATAAAAAGCTTTAACAAAAAAATAAATAAATAAAAAAAATAAATAAAATAAAGAGGTAAAGAGGTCAGACTAGGAAAAAAAAAAGAATCTATTGGGCTGAAACTTTAAAAAAAAATTTTATTTTATTTTATTTTTTTCTAAAGTTTTTTATTTGCAAAACATATGTAGGGGTGATTCTTCAAAACTGACCCTTTCCATTACAAATTTTGCTCCCCTAGTCCCCACCCCTCTGGCAGGAGGTCCACTACATGTTAATTATGTTAAAATACTTGACAAATCGAATATATGTATACATATTTCCACACTTATCTTGTTGTGCAAGAAAAGTCATATCTATAAGAAAAAAAATCTGAGAAAGGAAACACAATGCAAGCAAACATCAATAGAGAGCATGAAAATGTTTAGATTTAACTTTTAAAAGTAGACTTAGGAGGAGACAATCTTTAAAAAGGAACAAAAAGAGTTCTGATCATAGAGAATTACTATGAAAAAAGGGAAGACCAGAACACAAATCCAGAAGAGGATAGCAAATGCAAAATGCCTGCAGATAAAGCCTCAAAGGGGAATATGAATTGGTCTTCAGTTCAAAAAGGATCTAAAAATGAGAGAAGAAAAATGAGGAAAAGAAATGAGAACACTGCAAGAGTTAGAAAAATACTGGGAGGAGGGGAGACAGGAAAGCCAACATCTTGGAAAAGGGACCACAAAAATTTACTGAAGAAAACAACTCCTTAAAAAATAAATTTGATGTAATCAAAAAAACAATTCATGGAACAAAACAATTCCTTTAAATATACAATTGGCCAAATACAAAAGGAGGTTAAAAAAACTAACTCAAGAATAATTCACTGAAAATTAGAATTGGATAAATGGAAATGAATGACTCAATGAGAAATCAAGAATGAATCAAACAAAATGAAAAATGAAAAAATAGAAGAAAATGTATAATACTTCAATTAAATACCAAATTAGAAATTGTGAAAATTGAAGGTTAATAGAGGTGAAAATAGGAAAACTACTGAACCAATAAATAAAACTAAGACTTGGTTTTATTTAAAATAATTGTAGATAATATAAAATATTGGGAATCTACGTGCCAAGACAAAGCCAGGAACTATATGAACACAATTACAAAACACTTTTCACACAAATAATAAAAATCTAAACAACTGGGAGAATATCAAGTACTCATATGTAGGCCAAGCTAATGTAACAAAAATGGCAACTCCAACAAAATTAATCTACTTATTCAGTGCCATACCAATCAAGCTGCTAAAAAAATTATTTTATACAACTAGAAAAAATAATAACAAAATTCATCTGAAAGCACAAAAGGTCAAGAATTGCAGGGGAATTAATGAAAAAAAAAATACAAAGGAAAGTGGGCTAGCTGGACCAGAATTAAAACATTATAAAGCAGCAGTCATCAAAACCATTTGGTAATGCCTAAGAAATAGAGTAGTAAATCAGTGGAATAGGTTAGGTTCCCAAGAAACAAGTCAATGACCATAGTAATCTGGTATTTGATAAACCCAAAGACCCCAGATTCTGGGATAAGAATCTATTACTTGACAAAAATTGCTGGGAAAACTGGAAAATAGTATGACAGAAATTAGGCATTGACCAACATCTAAGATAAAGTAGAAATGGGTTCCATAATGTAGGAAAAAAGGATAATATAGAAATAAGAAATTAGGAGAACCAAGGATAGTTTACCTCTCAGAACTGTGGTAAAGGAAGGAATTTATGGCCAAAGAACTAGAGAATATTATGAAATGCAAACTGGATTATTTTGAAGTTTTTGTACAAATAAAACCTACACAGCCAAGATTAGAAAGGAAGCAGAAAGCTGTTTCTGATAGAAGCTTCATTTCTAAAATATAGAGAATTGATTCAACTGTATATGAATACAAGTCATTCCCCAAATGATAAATGGTCAATAAATATGAACAATTTTCAGACTATGAAATTAAAGTAATTTCTAATCTTATGAACTGGAAACTGAGTGGATGCCCGTTAGCTGGGGAATGGCTGAATAAGTTATGGTATATGAATGTACTGGAATATTATCATTCTGTAAGAAATAACAATCAGGCTGATTTTAGAAAAGCCTAGAGAGTCTTATGAACTGTTGTTAAGTGAAGTGAGCAGAATCAGAACATTTTATATAGCAACAAGATTATATGATGATCATCTATGATGGACCTGGCTCTTATCAAGAATGATATGATTCAAGGCAATTTCAATAGACTTGTGATGGAAAAAGCCATCTGCATCCAAAAAGAAAACTATGGTGACTGAATGTAAATCAAAGCATAGCTTTTTCACTTTTTGTTGTTGTTTGTTTTTTACCCTAGTGTTTTTTTTTTTGCTTTCACCTATTGATCTGATTTTTCTTGTGCAGCATGAGAAATATGGAAATATTTAGAGGAACTGCATATGCTTAACCTATATTGGATTGCTTGTTTCTATGGGAAGGAAAAAAATTTGGCACACAAGGTTTTGCAAGGCAAATCTTGAAATCTTGAAAACTATCTTTGCATGTATTTGGAAAAATAAAAAGCTACTAAAAAAGATTTAAACTACTAGGGGGAAGAAAAAAGCATAATCAGCATAGAGATAACAATTAAAATCCATAGGAGATAATGAGATCACCTGGAAAAGAATAGAAGGGACCCAGATGGATCAGTATGGCACACCCATAGTTAGATCTGGAATAGGATCTAGCAATCAAAATTGAGAAGGAATGGTCAGGTAGGTAGGAAGCAGAAGAGCAGTGTTTTGCTTTTGAGAAGAAGGGGGTCATATGGCAGTGCCAGTGGCTAGAGAGATCAAAAAGAATGAGTTGGAAAAAGATTACTATATGTTCCATTTAGGAAATCAATGGTAACTTTGGAGGGGTGTTGAACCTCTCAAAAGGTTCAAAGGTTGAACCTAAAAGAGTTTACCTCCAAAGGGCAATAGATATAAACCAACAATTAGCAGGAATGGAGAATCCATCACTGTATCCATCAAGTGAGGGGGAGACACAGCCATGGGCAGTAGAAAAACAGCTAATATAAAGAGAGAGACAAAATAAGAAAGGGAGCCAGAATGATAGAGAAAGCAATCTCATGATGATAAAAACAAAATGCTAATAATAAGTTAGCATTTATATAGCACTTACTGTGAGTCAGACACCAAGTTAAAGGTTTTACAATTATTATCTAATTTGATACCCACAACAACCTTGGGAAGTAGGTACCATTACTTTACAAAAGGGAAAATTGACTTTGGGTGGCACAGTGTCTTAAAGCAAGATTTGGTCTTAGGTCTTCCAGGCCTTGTGTTCAAAATCATTGTAGCAACTACTATTACTAACTTTTTTTTTTTTTTTTTTTTGGGGGGGGGGGGGAATGTGGCGCAACTGAGGCAATTGGAGTTAAGTGCTAGCCCAGGGTCACACAGCGAATAAGTTTTCTAAAAAATGATTCATCCCCTCCCTCCAAAAACCCAGAATTTATAGTATTAAGTAGATTCTTTGTGAAAGATTTACAGAAGGACATTCAGACATAATGAGAAGGTATGTATTGTGAAAGCATAAAGGATAATAATCTCCTAATTCATTGTGGATTAGTACAACCATTTAGGGAAGCAACTTAGAATTATAAGGAGAAAGAAGGGGAAAAAAGCATTTAATGTGCAAGCACCTACTCTAAGGCAGGCACTGTGCTAAGCTTTTTAAAATCTTATTTGATTCTCACGATAGCCCTGCAATGTAGTTGCATTATTACCTCAAAGGTTAAGTGACTTGTAGGGAAGTTTAAGACTAGAGTGAATTCAGGTCTTCCTCACTCTAGGCCCTTTTTATTGCATGATCTAGTTAATTAACAAAATAACTGAAATGACAACACTACTTGATCAAGAGATTCTATGCCCAATATATGCCTCTGTGAGGGAAAGGGATGGGGTGTGGGAGAAATGAGAGAAATGAAAGAGAGAAAGAATCAGATGGGGAGAAGGAAAGGAAAAAGGGACGAGAGAAGAGAGTTAGATAGGAGGAGGGAAGAAGAAGCAGAAAGAGATGGATGTGAACCTTATAAGTTAGGATTTTTCACTGATTTTCTCCTAGTATACTAAGATAGTAACCTACATGTATGAAATGGGTAGAGATACATCTTTATATTATATAAATTTCCTATTTATAGAAGGGGTCATTTCTAATACTTAGCTTTTAAAATATATTCTTTTTCTTTAATTTTTTTATGGTCAAATTAATGTTCCCAAAAATATTTCATCCTATAATAATATAAATGGTGAAATCACTTGTACATTTTAAGATTACTGGAACTTAGCAATATTTGAGGAAATCAGGGTAAATTACATATTTTTGGAAATGTAATCTAGATCATTCACAGAATTAGAAGTAGAGCATGATAGTTAAATGGAAGACATAAGGGTATTAATTCAAACCTCACTGTTTCATCATTGTATGACTTCAACAATGGTGCCCAACGAATATGATCTAAATTTTCATACCCTACAAAAAAGGCAAGTGAGACTGCCTTTCAGAGAAAAGTAATATAAAGATAAGAGTGGAAAAGAGCAGTATGTGAAGAAGGGAGCTGAGCAGCAATTCTTAATATCCTGAAGGAGAAAACTATTTGGAAATGAATATATTACACTGCTCTCAGAAGTAGCCATTTGTACTGCCTTAAATGCAGATTGATTGCTTCCATTTGGATGTTGAGTGCATCATCTTCTCTGAAGAAAAGAAAGAGCTAAATTTTTTCACATTTATCTACATCAAGAAACCACTTCCCCCTTTTAAGACATTTTCCTGTTATTTCATCTGCCTTACCTTGCCTATTCCCCCAATAAGAAAGAACTTCCTTCACAAATACTCATTTTGAATATTAGTATTATCTCAACTTAACAGCAAACTATATAAACCCTTTCCCCCATAGAAGGCTTATATTTAGAGGTTTAAGAATTATAAAGTGAACAATGAGAACAAGAGCAATCAAAAACCCCAAAACATCACATTCAGGTATTACTGGCTTCTTAACTTTCTAAAATCTGGGGATTTCTTTTTCCTTTTTAACATATAATAGCATTTTCCCCAAAGGAATTTTTTATTAAAATTTTGTTTTCAAACCATAAGCATAATTTTAAATAATGACCCTTACAAAATCTTGTGTTCCAAATTTTCCGTTCCTTCTCCCCATCCACTCCTTTAGATGGCAAGTAAAACAAAATATGTTAAACAAGTTAAAAATATGTTAAATCTAATACAGGCATATGTGTTTATATAATTATCTTGCTGCACAAGAAGAAAACAAAATGGAAGCAAACAACAATAAAAAGACTGAGAATGCTATATTGTGATCCACACTCAGTTCCCACAGTCCTCTCTCTGGGTGTAGATGGCTCTCTTCATTACAAGATTATTGGAACTAGCCTCAATCATATCTCATTGTTGGAAAGAATCACATCCATCAAAATTGATCATCATATAATATTGTTGTTGCCCTGTGTAATGATCTCCTGGTTCTGCTCATTTCACTTAGCATAAGTTCATGTAAGTCTCTCAAGGCCCAACTTATTTGGGTATGGACATCTATTTTATCCTACAAAATAGTAGAAGGAGAAGAGGATTGGGTGGGGTGGGGTGGGGAGGCAGGGAGCAGAGTAGTGAAGGGAGGGCCAATTGGGGGAAGGAAATGATCAGAAGCAAAACACTTTCAAGGAGGGACAGGGTGAAAGAAGAGAGACTATAGAATAAATAAGGTTGAAATACAGTTAGCAAGAGTAATTGTGAAAAAAAAAAATTGAAGCAAGTTTCTGTGGTCAAGACCTCATTGCTTAAATATATAGAGAATTGAGTCAAACTTTTAAAAATAAGAGCAATTCCCCAATTGACAAATGTTCAAAAGATAACAGTTTTCATATGAAGTAATCATAGCTATCTCTAGCCATATGGAAAAAAATTGCTTTAACTCTCTACTGATTGGAGAAATGCAAATTATAACAGTTCTAAGATATTAGTAATGTACCTATTAGTTTGACTAGTAGGAAAAAAAAGAAAAATCAAGAATGAGACTAATGTGCTGTTGGTGGATTTATTTACTGATTCGTCCATTCTGTAGAATAATTTAGAATCATGCCCAAAGAGCTATAAAATCATGCAAACCCTTTGCCCTAGCAATACTACTGCTGTGTCTGTATCCCAAAAGAGATAAAAAGGACCCATATATAAAAAAAACATTATTTATAGCAGCTTTTTTCTGGGGTCAAAAATTGGAAATTGAGATACTTATTAGTTGGGGAATAACTAAATGAATTGTAGTATAAAATTATGATGGAATACTATTATGCTATAACAAATGATTAGCAGGATGCTATGAGAAAACTTAGAAAGACTTCTATGAACTGATGCAAAGTGAAATGTATTATGTACAAAGTAACAGCAGTATTCTAAGATGATCAGGTATAAATGATGTAACTATTCTCACAATACAAGGAGCCAAGAAAACTTTGAAGGATTTAATGATGAAAAATGCTATCCATACCCTAATAAAAGAACTGCTTTTCTCTGAATGCAGATCAGAGTATCTTAACTTTATTTTTTCTTGTGGTATTTTTTCCCCTGTTGATTTGTTTTTCTGTCACAAGTATGATTAATATGGAAATACATTTTACATGATGACACGTCTAAAATTAGTTCAAACTGCCTACCTTCTTTGGAAGAAGGATGGAGAAAAAATTTGGAACTAAAAATATTATAAAAATATGTGAAATATCTCACTAGAAAAACCACTGACCTGGAAAACAGATCCAGGAGAGATCATTTAAAAACTATTGGTCTTGGGGCAGCTAGGTGGCGCAGTGGATAGAGCACCAGCCTTGAAGTCAGGAGGACCTGAGTTCAAATTTGATTTCAGGCACTTAACATTCCCTAGCTGTGTGACTCTGGGCAAGTCACTTTACCCCAATTGCCTCAGAAAAAAAGCAAAACAAACAAACAAAAAAACAAAACAAAACAAAACTATTGGTCTGGGGCAACTAGGTGGTGCAGTGGATAGAGCAAAACAAAAAACTATTGGTCTACCTGAAAGCCATGATCAAAAAAAGGGAATAGACATCATCTTTCAAGAAATTATCAAGGAAAACTGTCCTGATAATTTGATAACCAGAGGGTAAAAGCTTTTACAATGCAGTGAAAAAGGGGAATAATTGGGGAGTGAGTGAACCATACTCTCACAGAACTGGCTCAAAGAGGAAATAAAATACACATCCAATATGGGTACAGATAGCTATTTAATTCTGTAGGAAAGTAGCAGGCAGAAATAGATATGAAAACAGGAGTGGTGATAGAAGGAAAGGCATACTGGGGGAGAGGATGGTAAGAAGCAAAACACTTTTGACAGTATATGAAAAGAGAGACAGAGAAAATAGAATAAAGGGAAGGGAGAGATAAAATTAGAATAGTAATTGAGAAAACAATTCTGAAGCAGGTTTCTCTGATGAAGGTTTCTCAAATGGAACTGAGTCAATTTTATACCAATTAAAGCCATTCCCCAATTGATAAATGATAGAAAGAAATGAAAAATTTTCAGATGAACTAATCAAGGTATTTATAACCATATTTAAAAAAATTCTAACTCCTACTGTTTGGAGAAATGCAAATTAAAACAATTCTGAGGTAATACCTTAGAACTACTAGATTGGCTAATGGGCCAGAAAACGAAAATGATGGATGATGGAGGGAATGCAGGAAAAATAAAACATTAATGTATGGTTATTGGAATTGTATACTGTTCCACTATTCTATAGAGCAATTTGTAACTATGTCCAAGGGGCTATAAAATCATGCATACCCTCTGACCTAGTGACTAGGCATATATTGTAAAAGAGATTAAAGAAAAAAAAAAGGGGGGGAAAGGACCTATATGCACAAAAATATTTGTAGCAGCTCTTTTCTTTGTTCAAAAACTGGAAATTGAGGGGATTTCCACAAATGGAGAATGGCTGAATAAATTGTGATATATAATTGTGATGTAATACTATTGTTCTGTGAGAAATGATGAGCAGGATGTTCTCAGAAAAACTTGAAAAGTCCTCCATGGTAAAAAAAAAAAGTCCTCCAGGTAAAGCAAAATGTACTATGCAAAGTAATAGCAATATTGTGGGATGATCAGATGTAAATGACTTTGATGATTCAAAATTATTCTGAAGGATTTAGGATGAAAAATGCTCTAATATAGTAAGAGAAAGAACTGTGTCTGACTATAGATTGAAGCATACTTTTTTGTTAAACTATATTTTTCTTGAGAGTTTTTTTTTGGGGGGGAAGGGCAGATGGAAAAAAAAAATCTGTTTGCTATCACAGCATGACTTAGGGAAATGTTTTGCATAACTCCACATGTACTTTCTCAATGGGAGAGGGAGAACTGGACAGGTAGGAAGGGAGAAAATCTGGAACTCAACTTTTAAAAATAAATGAAAAAAGTTTTATATGTACCATAAAAAATAAAATATTAAACATTAAAAAAAGATGAAGAGAAAAAAATGAGGAAGCTTTAAATTGGCTTAAAAAAAAAAAAGTATTTTGTGCTAGGACCTTAATCAGGCTTGGGTCTTATAAGGATTAAAAAGTCAAGTACCTGTCAGGATGGCAGAATATCAAAATTTCTACTTTTGAGGGATGTGGCTGAAGTAAAGTCTTTTTTTTTTTTTTTTTGCTTAGGCAATTGGGGTTAAGTGACTTGCCCAGGGTCACACAGCTAGGGAATGTTAAGTGTCTGAGACCAGATTTGAACTCAGGTCCTCCTGACTTCAGGGCTGGTGCTCTAACCACTGCGCCACCTAGCTGCCCCGAAGTAAAGTCTTCTTAGACAGAATTTTCCTGACAGGTTTGGGAAGAAAGGAGCTAAATGAAAGCTGAAATTTGGGCAGGCTTATGTATGTCACCTCCAAAGGTGACATAATTACATAATTCTATTTCTATGTAGCTAGCATATTGAATAATGAAAAGATCATAGTGGAAAAATTTAAAGGAATTATAACCCTTTATTTCTTTTCCTGAGATACTGCTAATAAATTTATAAAATGTCAAAAACACTATGAAAAGATGCTTGTTTCCCCCCGCCCCAGAGAAAATAAGGCATGAAAAAATACAAATAAATGCATTCTTATTATAAAATTACAGGATCTACAACTGGAAAAGACTTTAGAAGAAGCTCCATTTCTCTATAATGAGACAGGTTTTTTTTTTTTTTTTTTTTTTTTAACAGCTCATCAAGTATTTTTATAATTCTACTTTTAAAAAAAAAAATGCACCCACTAGGAGCTTAAGAAATGTAAAGACAAATCCATATGCAACATTATTCCTCTTTTTAATTTACTTAAAAACCACAGTGACAACAGAATATAACTTTCATATAATGAGGTGCATGAAGCAAGAAGACAAACAGGAAATGTGTCCAAGTTATTAACATTCTAACACACTAAATCTGATGATCATGGGTAAGGTATTATACTACAAGTAACAACATTGATTTATAAGAACTTGGAAATAGGTTAGTACACAATAAGGAAAAAGACAACAAATGTAGATAGATGAAAGAAAAGTGTGTGTGTGTGTATGTGTAAAAGGAAAAAAGGTTCTAAATATATTCCCTCATTCTTCAACTTGTTTCAAGTACACTTAACCAGATCTACTCCTTCTCTGATTTAGGGAAATAGATTTTGAGGATTGAATGAATTTTCAAAATATCTTGCTAACAACTAATTTCCTTGATAACCTTATGCATCCTCTTTTACACTGAAAAACATTATTCTGAGAAGGGATCCATATATATATATATATATATACACATACATACATACATACACACACACACACACACTGGAAAACATTATTCTGAGAAGAGATCTATATATATATATTCAAGCTTTAGGAGGATTGGCAATATCTGAGAATATAAAAAATACCTGAGAACAGGTATTCAGAAAAATCAAGAGTAAGTCCTATGTGACCTCTATAAATGAAATATACAGAAAAACTTAACAGGAGAGTTAGGGGTCAGTTTCTTAGGTTTAGAGTTACACAGTTCAGGAGAACTGTTGGCAAAAATATGGTTTAGCTCTAGGAGGCATCTATCTTCCCTCCTCCCCTCCCTTCCCAAAAGGAGAGGTTGCTAATTGGGAAGACTTTTCAACAAAGCCTATGTGAGAAAAAAGATCCAAGAGTCCATGTAAATGGCAAAACCTTATCTTGGCGGGACATGAGGCAGTGGGGGAAGAGGCAGTTGGCAAAAGACAAGTGAGCCAAAAAAGGAAGGCCATCATTTGGGAATTTTGTGTTTTGTTTGTCTTTTAAATAAGCAGAGAGGTGGCTTTATGCAAACTGCAATTCAGGTTTAGTGAAGGCTTCCAAAAAACTGCAAAGCACTTGAATAAAGAAGAGTTCCAAAAAAGTATACAGGTATAAACAAGAGCTTGCTAGTTTTCAACACAGGTGTGTTTACAGCTGTAAATTGGTAATAATATTTTTAATTCTGTCTCCCAAAGTACTCATTGCTCACTTCCTCTTCCTGAGCTCCCATCAGTGCATGATAGGAAGAGCTAGCAGATCAGGCCAGAGTAATGAACAGTCTCAGAACTCCTGGAAAGCTCATCGACTCCTGTGCTTGCTGCAGAGCCAGCTACACTGACCCAAACAGACAGATAAGTTAACAGGCTGCTGTTTAGCCAAGTTTATCATGTTCATCTGAAAGGATTAACATAGGGGCAGCTAGGTGGCACCATGAGTAGAGCACCAGCCCTGAAGTCAGGAGGACCTGAGTTCAAATCTGATCTCACACACTTAACACTTCCTAGCTGTGTGACCCTGGGCAAGTCACTTAACCTCAATTGCCTCAGCAAAAATAAATAAATAATTAAAATAAAATAAAAGGATTAACAGACACAAAGTATTCTGGAAGGTAAAGTCTACAGAGGAAAATGATGCAAAAATCACTGGCTTAACCAATATAAGCATGAAGGGAAACCCACTAAGCAATGGAGAGAGAAGGCAAGCTTTAGTAATGAATTGTCACAGCTCTGAGATCTAAAGAATAAAAATGAAGAGCTTTCCTTGAAACCTCTCTTATTTTCCCAAAGAGTTTCTGAATGGATATTTAATGGAAATGGTAGATGTCATTAATCTGACCTTGCTAATAATTGGTTACAGCACCTCATGAAATTTTTCTTGGTAAATTAATTCAGATAGCCTTGGATCTGAACATCATAAAAAATTTTTAAGGGCGAAAAAGAGGCAGTTAAGTGAAAGGCCATGTGTAAAGCTATGGAATCAGAACCAAATCTGTTCCTGTTTTGGAATTCTATCCAAGCCCTAAGAAAATAAGCAAACAATTCATTAATGAGATCTTCAGAGGAGGCTGAGTTGGGAGATACTAAGGCCTCAAAAACAGAGGCAAAACTCAGAAAGAAATTCAATTCAGAGAATGTATAGCTAAAAAAAACTCAGGAAAAATAATCTCAAACCAAAGTATTCAAAAGGCATGGGGCAGTAGGTTCAACTGAAAAGATAAATAAGGTAATAAGGCACTTAGGGAGACATGCATGAGGATATGGCTCTAAAAAGAAGAATAAAAGACAGAGTGGGAGATAGCATGGCAGTGAGGATGAGGGCACCTCAAATTAAAACGCAAAACTGAAGAGTTGAAAAGGGATTGATATTGAAAAGTTGGTGATTATTTTTTCCTAGACTCTCAGGACTGAATAGTGTGGTGGGAATCTATTTGGCTCAACCCTATCTATTACATGCCAGATGAAAAAATTGTGTCCAAAAGAAGTTAAAGAAGTCTTACTACAGCTAAAACCTATAGTCAATTGGTGGCAAAACAAAACTGAGAATGCCAGTCTACCAATTCCTAACTCAAGGGTGTTTTACATTATACCACACTGTGCATCTGCATGATCACATGTTAACACATTTTATCACATTATCACATAGCATTTTGATCTGGTCAATTGTCTCTGTCTTTCCTAGTTTATAAAACTTTAATGTCCTATTACCTTCACACTTTTAAGGTTTCAGAGTCATCACTTTCATGAGTTTTACTAACATAACACCCCAGAAGAAAAACTGTTGTAACATACAATGGTTATGCTCAATGGTCATTTTGAGAACTTTGTTGCCTGTCAAGTGGGAAAGAATGAGGAATCCTGATTTAATAGACAATAACTCTGAAGCAGGTTTTTCCATTACCAGTTTGAATGATTTCCAGGGAGTTCAGCTTAAGTGAACAAACATCCTATTATCTGTATCTCTGCAATTCATAATTAATACCAGGAAAAAAATTCTCTTTATTAAATAAAATTGAAGGTCTGTCTGTAATATCTGGATATGTGTTAAACACTGTAGTATAACAAATTTATTTCTACAAGCAAAATAAAAAGCTTAATCATTCTCAATCTTTACTGGAGTCTTTCTATTTATCAACACGTGGCATAGCCCTAGAAGGAAATGTCAGCCCAGAATGTTATTCTGGGCCCTCAGAGCAAGAAAAACACTTGCCAATTACAAAGTCTTAACAATTTGGATATCATGTCCCCAGGTTTATTTCTCCTCTTTATGTCTGACTTAGTGAGCAAGAATGGCTCACTAAGGCTTAAAACAGACTTAATGTCATCTGAATCCTCTGTTTTATTAAGTGAAAGACAGTAGCTTTTCTATCTGGCAGGCCCTTCCAATAACTACCACAAAAGTGTTAAAATTTGGATGGGGCCAAGCATTTTGTTGCATTGTTCAAAGTGGTTCCCAAAAGTACTTCACTTATTAGAAGCACGAACTCAATTGCTACTGGGATCAAGTGACACGAATCTCCTTGGGAATAGTTCTTAAGATCTGTCAAAGGCAAGAAATGGTACCATATTGTCAGAATACCCTTAGGGTGTTTAGCCACAGCAAAAAGCACAGTTGTGAAATGTCACAAGCTTTTTTAAACATACTCCTCCTGTCAGCTGTTAGAAGTGTGAAGACAAAATTCATTTCTTAATAAATGTTTTCATTTCCTCTATAAATAACAAAAGGTTTATAGGTGAAAAATAGGTGTTGAGTAATAGTGGATTCTGGCTGGTAAAGAAGAGGAGATGGAGTAGGTATATAAACAGGGCCCCAGCAGCAGCAGTTAGAAAATAACAATATTAACCATAACAAGATCATGTATGTGCACATGTGCATATACACACACACACACACACACACACATATATATGTGGAAATGATAAATAAAACAAAATGATTTGTTTTATGTTGAATTGGAATGAGTGGTTCCATATTCTTAACTTTTCCTGGGGGAAAAAAAAATATTCCATCTTACCTGGCCTCAGCAGCAAGCAGTTCATCATAGTGGGAAGATCTCTGGTCATCATCCTGCCTATAGCGTATCACTGTTGCCAGTCCCTTGCTCACAAGAGCCTCAGCAATGTTTCTGTAATACAGAAAACAGGCCAATGAGTATTTAGTCATATAGACAGAATTGCCTCTTTTCCTTTAGTCCTTTACTCCCCCCTTCCTTAACTCCTACGCCAACAACAACAAAAACAAGTAAAGAGCACCAGATCAATGACCTTAAATGCTAAGAAACCAAGAATCAAGATCCCCTTGGTGGGTGGAGACATGTTCTCTCCCAAATATATAAAACCCAAAAGCATTATCTATTGTAAGACTAAATTAGCCTGAGCTTTTCCAGCTACAGAAAGACAAAACCTGCCTTATTTTCTGAAAACAAAAATTAGGTTCAAAAATTTCAGACCTAAAGATACTATAAAAATCACAAATATCACCTAAATTTCTCAAAATGCCATCCTTGCACATCTTCTTCCCAGACTATTTTTAAATGAATTTGGGAAATTGCAAAATCATCAGAAATAAACATGAAATAAATGGAATCTAAGCCCTCATCCTGTGTGGTACGCACAAAGCAAAAATGTTCAAAATCAGCCAAAAGAAGAGAAAATACTTTGTTACTATTGTACTGATGATGCTTTTGAATTTGTATTTTGCTTTTTAATTAATGGAAGGAGAGGCAATTAAAAAAATAATACTCAGGAGCATGATTTTACTTTCTGCTGGGAAGAATTAAAACAAACAAACAAAACAAAAATCCTAGGAAAATAAAATCCCTGTGTAAAAAGTCCTTTTACTGGTCTATAGCAATTCCTTCCAACCCCCAAAGTTTTAGAAGATCCCCTGACAAAGAGTAGCATTTAAGTATAAGCTTTATTTAAACACACAAATAAGAACTGCCAGGTTGGGAAAATGTGAACTTATTCACTTATATAATCTTATTGTAAATGTTATTTATATGATCCAATGCAAAGAAAATAAGCGGAGCCAAGAAAACAATATACTCTGAATATAGAAAAAAATTCTCAAGTGAAAATAATATTTAGTTAATTTTTCCCCAATTAACAAATATGTTTTCTTTCCTTTCCACCTTGTATTCCTCACAAATAAATAAATCCTTATAACAAATATACTTATTAAAGCACCAACTTATTTAATACTCATATTGACTGTGTCGTGTCCAAAATGATGTCTCTTTATGTATGCTTAAACTACCTTCTCTCTGTCAGAAAGCAAATAGCATGCATTATCACCAGACTTCTGGTGTTGATCACTACAATTAAGTATTTCAAAATTGTTTGTTTTTACAATGTTTGTATTACAGCATAAATTCTTGTCCAAGTGGATATAGGTTAGATAAAAGTATAGTTGGTATGTCCATCAAAACCACCGATAACACAAAGTTATGGGACATAGCTAACACACTGACAGAGCTCTCATCTGAATTTTTCACCTTTGGTCCTCCAAGAAACTCCAAAGAAAAAGATGCTAGATACTCCCCTTCTCCTTCCATTCTCTGCTTTCCAGCTTATATTTGTATGTAGTCTTCAGTTCTTGAGGGTAAGAACTGTCTTTTATTTTTCTTATTTGTATCCCCAGTGCTTAATACAGGAACTTAATAGATGTTTATTGAATTGAATATTGAGGCTGGATTTAGTAAGATGACATTCAACTGGAACAATCTTTACATAGAAGTAAAAAAAAAAAGTCACCTTTACAAGTCCAAGACAGAAAGGAGACATGTTTAAAACAGCAGTCTACCTTAAGAAGAGTCAGAGGATTCAGTAGATTGCAAATTAAACATGAGTCAGCACTGTGATGTGGTAGACAAAAAAGACTAATGTAATCACTGACTAAAGAATAAGGCAAAGCTCCCAAGAAAAAGGAGTTGATAGCCTCTATTCTGCTTTGGCAGTAACACATCTGAATTTTCTAGAGGGTTTAACTATGGATATCTCAGCACTTGTCACAATGCCTAGAACACAGTAGATGGTTTAATAAAAGTTAGCTGACCAACGGACACTATTTAAGAATGACATTAAGTTGGACAATGTCTATATCAAAGAGGTAACCCAGGAGGGTGAGGGTCCATGATATACGGATCAAATGAAGGAACTGGGCATATTCAGTGAAGAACATTAGAAAAAGGGGAGAGATGACAGATATCTTTAAGTATTAGAAGGGTTATATGTATGTGGAGGTCGATTTGTTCTGTTTGATGCCAAAGGAAATTTGAAGCTTGATTTAAAACAAAGTAAAAAACCAAGCTTCTGAATAAATTGTGAGTTTTCCAGAAATACTACCAATAGCTTTGAAATAATGGAATTCCTCTCAATAGAAATCTTCAAGCAGAAATTGCATACAAATCTGCCAGGTTGTTATAAAAGAAATTACTTATGGGTATGGGTTGCACTACAGGTCTGCTGAAGTCCTCTCCAACTCTTTTAAATTTTGTGATTTCATGTGCTGTGAAAATCACAAAATTTAGACCTATAAGGAAGTCTATAAATTATCTAATTTAAATTCCCTTGTTTTTTACATGAAGGATCTTGAGACTCAGGAAGAAATGACCTGCCCAAGATCACACATCATAGCAGAAGCAGTACACCAAGCATACCTCTTCTAACTTGAAACCTAGAGTTGGACATTAAATTCTAGTGTACTCTGGTAGTGGATCCCAGGAAGACAGAACATAAAGAAAAGTTGATGGAAAGCCAGCTATTCCTGAAATATGGATTCCAATGGAAATAAATGTGATGAGAGGGAAAAAAAGATGAAAGTAGATCTTATGTGTTGCTCTTAAGCTTTACTCTGTCACTACACCTCAAATAGCCAACATGTAAAATAATGAAACCAAGTCCAGGTAGCCTCAATGGACTGCCAAATTATATCAGTCTCAACATCAGTTTAAAAAAAGAAAAAGAAAAAAAAGGAGGGGATGCTTCCAAAAACAGTAAAGAATAGGGATTAACTTTGTTATTTTATTGGAAACAACAATGCATTTAAAGTACATTTTACAGTTTATAAAACACTTTCCTCAAAACAAATCTGTAAAATATGTAACACAAGTATTATTAGACAACATGGAAACAACTACATAAATATACAAGATAAATTGGAAATAATCAACAAAGAGAAGACACTAAAAGGAAACAGACTCCAGCATTACTTGCTAGAATGTATCTTTGAATTAAAACTATAGTTCACAGGATTATAAATGGAGAGCTGGAAGGGACTTTCATTAAACTGGGCAAATTAAAAGATGCAAAAGATAGTCCTGCCCTTAATGAGTACACAATATAATTGGGAAAAACAACAAGCAAATAAAAATGTACAAACAAGCTATATATAAGGAGGAATTGGGGGGGGGGGCACACGGACGAAAGAAGACACTAGAATTGAGGAGATGGGGAAATTTCCCTGTAAAAGACAGGTGGTCACTAGCATATAGAAGATGATTTTCCAGGCACAGAGGACAGCCAGAGAGTCCAGAACTCAGGGACTATCTTGGATATGGAAGAGCCAGGAAGGCTGGTCTCATTAGACCAAAGAGTATGTGGTGGGTACTAAGATATAAAGATAGATCTTCAACACCAAACTCTGTATCCTCCAAGATGAAGTACAAAATCTAGAGAGCCACTTGTTCATTCTACATTTTTGAAGAGAACCCAAGCCAGGGATGACGTTTTGACACATGCATGAATTTGATCCAAGTGAGGAGGCTGCACAAATTCATCAACCCCTTACAGTGTCTTACAGTGTCATGAAATCCAGCAGCAAGGTAGAAGAGGGACAATTGGGGATGGCACAAGTGGATGGCCTTGGAGTCTTCAATGTCTGACCAAGCTTGTTAGACACAGACATGGAAGTGGTTGGAGCTGTGCTTTAGTAAAATAATTTGTTGGCTAATTGGAGGATGGACAAGAGTAGAGAGGGTTTTGGGATAGAAGACCTACTCACAAGTTGCTCCAATAATCAAGGCATGAGGTGATGAGGGTCTACAACTAGAATGATGGTGTGGTAAGGAAAGGAGAAGCACAGATAAAAGAGATGTTGCAGAGGTGAAATACCAGGCTTTGACAATAGATTGGATGGGGAATGGGAAAAGGGAGAATGGCTATGTGAGAGAAAGGATGATACCTAAGTTTTGATCCTCAGGACTGGGAGGATAGTGTTGCCCTTAAATGCAATAAAAAAGTAGGGAAGGGGGAGGTCTTGGGAGTAAAATAACAAATTTTGTGTTGGACAAGTTGAGTTGAAGATGTCTAGAAGACATCCCATTTGAGATGTCTGAAAGGAAGGTGGAGATGACCTGATGAGATCACCGAGTGAAGTAATGTAGAGGGAGAAGAGAAGGCCCATGAAAGAATCCTAAAGGACATGAATAGTTAGAAGGCTTGAGTTAGGTGAGTATCCAGCAAAGGAAAGGGAGAAGTAGCCAGGTTTAAAAATAGAAGATGGAAGGCATAAAAGAAGAAAAGCTTTAGAATAAAGGGAAGTTTGCTGACTCTGGATGTTTAATAATACCACATATACTCTCAAACCTAGTTGGTGTATTGGTTTGTCTTGCTGAAATATTTTGTCTCTCTCTAGGTAGGAAAAGGGAAGGGTAGAAATAGAAATAAAAGTGATATAAAAATAAGAATTAAAGTTTTTTTTAAAAAATAAAGAGTGGATATAAAAGGAAGAAACATACAAATGATGAATAATGCTTGCAGGATCTGATATTATTGAACTTTGTCTCTATTTCTGTCAATGTGCCATAAATAACATATTATTCTACCATATCCTTATTTTCGTTTCTATGAGGGGAGGAGGGAGGGGAGAGAAGAGTTAGGTGAGGCAATGGATAGAGCATTGGCTCTGAAGTCTTTAGAATCTGAGTTCAAATCCAGTTTAAGAAACTTACTAGCTCTGTGATCCCAGACAAGTCACTTAATCCTTAGGGAAAGAAGGGAGAGAGGAAAGAAGGAAGGATGAATGGAAGAAAAGAAGGAGAAGGAAGAAGAGAAGAGAGGAACTAAGGGGGGGGAGAAAGGGAGGCACGGAAGAAAGGGCATAAAGTTGTCACGCATTTGGACAAGGGCAATTTTTTTTACACACTATGAGCAACTCCTTTATCATAAAGAATTTGTTGTTTTACTCAAGAAAAAATAATTATGGTTCAATAATATTGACATTAAATTAAACATGCCAGCTATACATGAGAATTTCAGAAAAATATCGGGAATGGAAATTTATAGAGATGGGAAATTAAAAATTACAGAGAATGGGAAAATTAACAGAGGGTGCTATAGAATGAATATTAACTAAACTCTCCTACAATGCGTTAATGATCCCAAACTTCCTGAATCTTTCCTTCTTCCTTTCTTTTTCCTTTTTCAACTTTATACTTATATTCATATTCATACCTCCTAGGGCAATTGGAGTTAAGTGACTTGCCCAGAATCACATAGCTAAGAAATATTAAGTACGTAAGACCGCATTTAAACTTGTATTCAAAACTTCAGAGATAGTGCTCTATCCATTTTTTCCATCTAAGCTGCCTCCAAATCTATAAATATTTTAAAGGAAATGAAACTATCCTTGCATATGACTATCTTAATTATTTCTCTCAGATTTTGACAAAAGGTCAAATGATTTCTTTCCCCAGTTAAAAATGGTGTAGAATCAGTATGTCAATCAGCTGCCCAGTAACAAATAAGTACACTGAATTTGCTGCCATGACATTATACAGCTTTAAACAAATTCATAAACTCTGCTTTTCTGGATACCTTAGTGATTCTCCTCTAATTACATAAGCCAAGCATGAAACAAGAATTCACTACCAGTACATAGAGTCTCAGCAGCCTTAGTTATTCAATAGGAAGTTAGTTACCCTTTCCCAATACTGGCCAAAGGCAGGAAGTAAATTATTGCCAGGATTGTAAAAGCTTTTTTGAATTCAGAGAAAAACTGGAAAGTGAATAAGGAAATAAAATAAATTTAAAATAAGGAGTGAAGAATTTATATGCAAACATAGGTGGTAGTGGTACAAATATAACTTATTTGATTTCTTAAGAGTAGCAAAAAAAATTGTAAAAGAGATGTATGTATACATGTATAAATAATGAAAGTAGGTGATAGAGATTTATGACTTGATATCTTTCTCCTTATGTTAACTTGGGGCTAGATTGATTCCATATTGTTTCAATCTAAGGAAGTTTTAGAAACAATTTCTACATTCACTATACCACTACTGAGGGAAATCATGGGCCAAAATATAAATAATACCAAGATTCTTGAACAACAGATAATAAATGAAAGGATAAATATTGTGGGGGAAAAAAAAAGCTAGACAGATAATGAGGGAACCCTAAGGAATATGAATGAGCTAAAAGCATGGTCTATAGTTACTTGAGGTATCTGTCATTTTTAACAAAGTAAAATATACTATAAAATATATAGCATGGAATGATTGCAAATGCTTTCCCAGGAAAAGTGAATTTTGGCAATGTCATTAGAAGTAAACTGGTAAAGGGGCAGTCTTTTGAAACACTATAAAACAAGAAGGAATAGCTCCTACTATCAATAAACTACTCTTAGGATCACACAGTAGCAATTCTTCCAACAAGGTATATCATTTAATCATGGTAAGAGTGCTATGGATTTGGAATAATAACCCTGGTCTTGGTAAATTATATAATTGTACTTCACTGGAACTCAGTTTCTTGATGAATTTGGACTAAATGTTCCCTAAAATTCATCCAAACCTAAACATTCTGATTCTAAATAGGCACTAACAAATAGGACTGAAATAATAGGAATAAAGCCCCCAAAAATTATGAAATGAAAATCTCCAGTTATCCCAAGGAAACTGATATTTCTGATTCTGGGGAAGCATAGACATTTTTTGATCTGGCTGGTTATGCTTTATGATGTCCACCAAAAAGGAACATCTAAATTTAAACAGTGCCAAGCTTTGAATTTCTATGCATATTATAAAAGAAAAGATTTTTTTCTAAAAAGAAAATTATGTAGACAAATGTATGTAGGCACAAAAATACCTTCACAGTAATTTGGATTCAAGATTAAATAAAATGACAGGAAGAAAAACCAGCAGTTCAGATTCATTCAATATGTGACTTACAGCAGAAAAAATTATTGAGAATCTTTACAAATTGCAAGGAAGTCCATCAGCCAACACTCATAAGAACAAGACAGATAACCAAAATTACAATTAAGTGTGATATTAAAGACAATGCAAACTAAGGCTATGAACAGTAACTAATGCACACTGTAGGACACTGTAGCTACCTGAAAGGCATAATTTACAACTTACATCTTTCACAGGGCAAAAGAGATCCCAATATGTTCATGCTAGAAATCTGCTTCTTTTACTACAGCCTTTATCTACTCTAGGAACCAATGGCACTGAAAAACCTTTAGAGTGGAATCTCCAGATACAGTTACTACTGTCTATTCAGGAATCCAATAGGTGTTGGGGGTCATCCTCCAAGAAGAGGAGGACATGAAGATAAAGCAAGATAAAGACAAACATACAAATCAGAGATGAGGACCTAGAAAGTTCAGGATGGAGGAGAAACTTTCTTCTTAAATTTGAGAGCTGACATTCTCGCTGGCAAAAATTCACAGAAAGTCTTGTGAAAAATATACTAGGTTCTTCATTTACGAAAAGAGAGTGAACTTGAGATCATGCAGGTTGGTCACTAGGTACATTAAGGGATCAAGTATCATTATGGAAGGAGAAATTGCAGTCTCAAGTCTGAGCTACAACTGGTCTCTTTATGGTTGGAATTAAAAACAAAAACAATCTATCTGTGAAGGGCAAAATGAACAAGAGCCTTATTCCAGATGGAAGGGAGCTGGAGGCAGTACAGATATTCTTATGAATTTACTATCTTTCCACTTAGACTCAAATCAGGAACAGCACATGCTGAGCAGCAGATGGAGACATACTCTCTGTGACCTCCATGAAAGATATTTGATGACTTCTCTGAAAGGACTACAACTCAGGTACTAGTGTCCTTTCCCTAGATTTCTATTGTTTGGATCTCTACAGATCCGGCAAATAAAAACTGGTTTGCTAGATAGGGGAGCTGCCCATACAACCAAGGAACCATCTATAAACAAAGCCCCATTTTAGAAACATTAATAACTATAAATTTCCAAGATGGCACCACATCCTTTCCACAGCAATCATACCTCTTTCATACTCTTGTTTCCCCTTAACCTCCCCCTCAATGCCTGCTGCTCTATGATGTGTCAAATTAAATTTTGATGCTTAATAACTTAACTCTTCCTTCCATTTAATAAGTAACACAGTCAGTACACAGGCATCCAAGGAGTTGGAGAGCCTCTCAAAAATGTCACCAGCATGCAAACTTCAGCTCTGGAATACAGAGAAAGGAAAGTTCAGATATCTTAAAACTCCCTGTAGGCAGCATGGGTGAAATGAGGGCAGATTCAATGATCATCAAGAGTTCAGATTGTACTCTTTTCTACAGAATCTAGGAAATGGAATTCTGTTCACATTTCCCAAAGGGAAAAATATATGCAACTAACTTTTTTAAAAAACCTAGATGAAATGGCTGATGTCACATGTCCTCTTTGTTGTCCTGACCCTACAAAAGACACAAGTCTTTGGAAAATAGACATATCCATTGGCCCTTTGTCCATCACAGAACCTTCTGTAAATTACAATCTTTTCTGGTTTCCTTAATTTTATTCTTTTAAATACAGTTAGTCAAAGAATCAGAATATCTCAGGATTAGAAATGACCTTAGTAATTATCCAGTCCAATCTCAATGAAAATATAAATACCCTCCTGGTATCTTTTTTTTTTTTTTTGGCTGAGGCAATTGGGGTTAAGTGACTTGCCCAGGGTCACACAGCTAGGGAATGTTAAGTGTCTGAGATCAGATTTGAACTCAGGTCCTCCTGACTTCAGGGCTGGTGCTCTATCCACTGTGCCACCTAGCTGCCTCTCTCCTGGTATCTTTGACATCTAATCATATATCTTCCAGGTGGATATCCTCAGTATTTTTTAAAATACAAAGTGTTATCAGTTCTTTCAGATAATTAGATTAAATTTTCTTTCCCATAAACTCTATCTACTGTTACAAATTATACTGTCCTTCCCCTTTTCCCAATCTGGGGATGTGTTTGCACCATCACACTGAACAGAATAAATCTTTCTTTTAAATGACAACCATTTATTAAATATTTGAAAACAAACATACTTATATATTCTATCCCCAATATTCAGTCTTCTATAAAATCTTTCAAACACCTGCAGGCACCTCTTGACATAAAATATATCCACAATCTTTCCACTGGCTTGAGTATTACAGAAGGTGACTGACATTCAAGATATCTTAGGCTTGATTGCTACCTCTGCTTAAATACTCCTCATATGAACATTAGGGGAAACTAGCTGCTGCTATTGATTCTCTTGGTGTTTTTACATTCTTTCCTAACTGAGAAATATAAATATAACATACCAAAAGGAGAAAATAGTGGGCTCTCAAGATTTAAAAGATGCTTAGGTGACAGGCTTATGTGAGACACATTTCATTCTTATTGCCATCACCAGAAAATACTAGGCTGAAGAAGCTATAAGAAATACTGTCAAAAATAAAGTGTAAATTACAATCGTCAGGCAAAAATAAAAATGCAGTTACCAATTCCTATAACAATGTTCTCTGCAAAAATTTAATATAGGACTTAATCTAGGACCTAAAAAAAAATCCCAGTAAGAAGGAGTAGGGTCATTGAATCCCTCCAAAGTTCAATTCAGCCCAATTCAATAATTATAAGATTAAAAAAAAGAGAAGGCATTAAATCCTTTAGAGCAACATACTTTGAGTATTCCATATCCCTATAAACCTAGAAGCAAGAAAAGAAACATCAGAAGACAGGATCTATACATTTAAGAAGTTGGAAGAGACCTTAGAGTAGACGTAGTCTAACACTGTCATTTACTGATGAAGAAGCAGAGACCCAAAGAAGGTAAAGTGACTTGCCTAAAGTCAGACAACCAATAAGAAAGGGGAGAAAAAAAATCAGGATTTCAAAGCAGGTTCTTTGTCACTAAATACAGTATTATTCTCTGTCATCCATACCATCGGAGCATGCACCAGATTTAGTCTGGACAGAAGAGAAATGGGATTCCGTGTTCTACAAAATGAAAATGCTGAGGATAGGATTGTGGAGTCATTTGAATTTTCAATGGATAATTTCCCTAAAGATACATGCTTGCCTAAGAACTGCTTGGGGGAGGGCTTGCCAGGAGGGTGAGAGAGAGTGCTTTCTACCTGGGAGTGAATATGGGAAAAATCTTATTTTGCAAGCATGAAGGAAGCTGAAGGATTCATTCTGGTCCCTATTTTGATTCCTTTAGAGCAGGGCTTCTTAACCTTTTCCCAATCACGACCCACTTTCACCTGAGATATCTATCAGGAATACAACCACACACAAAACATTTACTGATAATAATTCATAACTTCATGACTCCCATATTTATTTACACAATCCCATATGGGATTGCAATCTACAGCTTTGCTCTAGAGATTAAATTTTTTAATATTAGTCTCCCTCCTACTCAATCCCCAATGATAATCTGATGAAATTTATGAACAATTTTTCTCAAAAAATGTTTTTAACTACATAGAAGAAAATGCATAGGATTATTTTTCCCCTGAGGCAATTGGGGCTAAGTGACTTGCCCAGGGTCACATAGCTAGGAAGTGTTAAGTGCCTGGGGACAGATTTAAACTCAGGTCTTCAGGGCTGGTGCTCTATTCACTGCACCACCTAGTTGCCTGCATAGGATTATTAAATAAATGAATTATCAAAAAAATTTTTTGCAAGGGCATGCAAAAACAAAAACAAACAAACAAACAAAAAACTACCAAAACTTGAGGTTTTGGTCAAGAGGTACCAAGTAAAGTTCTGGAAAAGGCAAGGGGGAGGGAAAAACAGATTATTATGTGAGGAAACACCTAGTAATCCAGGACAAGAACAAGTATTGCACCATCGTTCGAGTCACCAACAGAGAAATCATTTGCCAGATTGCTTATGCCAATATAGAAGGATATGATTGTCTGTGCTGCTTATGCCCATGAGTTGCCAAAGTATGGTGTGAAGGTGGGCCTGACAAATTATGTTGCTACTTATCATACAGGCCTGTAATTAGCCCGCAGGCTTCTTAACAGATTTGGCATGGATAAGATCTATGAAGGCTAGGTGGAAGTGACCAGAGATGAATATGATGTGGAAAGCATTGATGGTCAGCCTGGTGCTTTAACCTGCTACCTAGATGCAGGTCTTGCCAGAACTACCACAGGAAACAAAGTTTTGGGGGCCCTTAAGAGAGCTGTGCTAGGGCATGCAAGCCCATAAATGAGTGAGCACGAAGGACAAAACAGTAGAGTCAAAGAAGTATAGAAAAGTTGGTAATGAAAAAATTAACGCTCAACTTTATCTGCCTGATAAGATGTTACTATAGAAGAGGAGCAAATGATTTAGAAAAAAGAAGGATAAGAAGCATTGCTCTACATAGTTCTCTCTCTGCTAACTAAATAGACAATTTTATTCTACCCCCAGGAATTCGGGAGTACTGTAATCTCATTGCTCCCTCTATTTGATGGCTTCATTTATCCAGTGATACCATAGTTATGGCTTTTATAAAATAAATATAATCCTCCATTGTATCAGCTTCTCTCTCAGTAACATTAGATTACCAAAAAGTCAGTAAAGATTCTGGAGAGGAGAAAGATGGGATGAGCCTTGAATGAAGTACTCCTCCACTCTTTCCTCAGGATGAGAAGCATGAACATTTTCTTTGTAGAAAATGTTCCGAGGCAACTAGGTGGTGCAGTGAATAGAGCACCAGGCCTGAAGTTAGGAGGACCTTAGTTCAAATCTGAACTCAGACACTTAACACTTCCTGGCTGTGTGACCTTGGGCAAGTCACTTAATCCCAATTGCCTCAGCCAAAAAAAAAAAAAAAGTTCAAGTCAGGGGGGGAATATGTAACCACAGACTTTTCTACTTCTCAAAGGATAGTGAAGAAAATCCTCTCCAAACCATTCCCCTGGAAGGTAGGGTTCTGCTCCTATTAGTCTAATAAGAGATTAGAGTATAGTGCATACCATCTGCCATGATGACTCACATTATACAATGAAGTTGTTTTTAACCCAAGGAACTAATCTCTTTTGCACTCATGACAAGTCCTTCAAAGATGCCTATTCAGATTCTCCAGATTTTGCTTTCTATAAACCATATATACACTTGTGAATTCACTGTCTTTTATTCCCCTTTGACATGTCCAGACTCAACAACTTTTCTTCCCCTGAAATTCAATCTATCTAAATTTACTGATATAATATTTTAGTGGTTTTATATGCCAATCCCCACAGCAATCTCTCCCATTTCTTTCTTTCTGGCAAGGCAATTGGGGTTAAGTATCACACTTAACTAGGATCACACAGCTAGTAAATATCAAATGACTGAGGAAGAATTTGAAGCCAGGAGCCTCTGACTCCAGGGCTGGTGTTCTTATCCACTGCAGTCTCTATAACACCTCATTTCTAAGTAAGATCCACTGAAAGTAAAAATCAATATTTTAAAGCATTTTTTCTTGTCAAGTTATCCATCTTAATTCCTTGCCTTCATATTAGGGGACTTCAACTTTTATGTTAATGTTTCCCCACATACTCTAATTTCACAATTCTTGAAGCTATTAATAAGCTTCCAAAACCTATTCTTCCATTCATTTCAGCCTCATACAGGGATGGCTACATCTTAGATACTGTCACCACACAGGAATATACTTGATCTCAATCTTTAAGATTTCTTTAGTTCAAATAACTAATTCTGGTAAGAGTTCACCTTATTCAAATTTGCACTGCCTATCTCCATTGGCCAGAAACAAATTACTCCCTTTAACATAAAGGTAACTTCAAATATTATGGCTCTGAGTACATGTGATCACTACACAAAATTTATTATTTGTACTAACTGGGACCTAGTCATACGTCTAACTCTATTCTTTTCTTTAGCATCAAGATGTTTAATGTCTCCTCCTCTAAGCACATTTTTAGGCCATCACCTCTGATCTGGTTACATGTTTCTGCCCTTTAGACCTTCCATGCTGAACCAGAAAACCTTGCCTAAAGCATAGATTACATATGAATCACAGAATGAGATGAATTCCTACTTGGAGCAATATTGCAGACTGTATAGATTTGATACTTTTATATAGATCAGGCCAACAAAATATAAGCAGCAGAATTTTACAAAGTTCATAATAAGCATCTTACAGTAGACAAACTAGGAATATATTAAGAGATTTTATTAAAGTCTTTATTCTAAATGAGGATTTTTATAAGTGAATCAACTGCATATCTTCATTTAATTATGATGATAAAGAAACAATTCCTACCACTGCCAGATGAATATAAATCAACAGCATTCTCAGTTGCAAAATCTATACCATATTTAAGTAAACCTGTGATTTTCTGGACTTTCTTGATATTCCTATTTTCAGTTTTATAAATATAATAAGAGAATAGTATAGGGAATGCTAAAGAACAATCATTTTTGTGTCCCAAATATACCAGATGCAACAAAATAGGTAGAGGATTTGAACAAAATACTTTTAATCATACACATTCTATATCTCAGTCTTCTACCCAATCCATCCCCTTTCTCAATATCACCAGACTCTCACCAGACTCAGAGAAGACATGACTTCCACTGAGATTTGGAACCCTGATCTTGGGACAGAAATGTCTTGACTTCTAAATCAGCAAATGCAAATTCACAGCCTGATATCAAGGAAAACCTGTGGATTTGAAATTTGAACATATGAGTTCAAACCTTGCCCCTGGGAGGCTTTGAGAAAGTCTCAGGGTCTACCTTCCTCCGAACTGGATGACTCTCGAGTTCCCTTTCAGCCAGAATAAGACCAGACCAGGCCATGTTTTCATCTCAGTCACTATGTGTTATTCCATACAGACCATCTATTCCATTTCTTAAAATTTGGCTTCTTATTCTAAGAAGCTAAGTAAACCAATTTCAGCATTGCTTCAAGACAGGACAATCACTGACTTTCATAGGGCTCAACCTCATCAATCTTCTGCCTTTCTCAACTAGAACAACCTTTACTGTTTGTCAGCACTTCCCTGTATGTTACATCTCACCTCAATAGATTACAAGTTTATTTTAAAT
This sequence comes from Myrmecobius fasciatus, assembly GCA_023553655.1. NCBI lineage: Eukaryota > Metazoa > Chordata > Mammalia > Dasyuromorphia > Myrmecobiidae > Myrmecobius > Myrmecobius fasciatus. The sequence continues at coordinate 115,463 of JAJPUD010000925.1, forward strand.
GTGTACACTTGTGATGGAGAGAGCTATCTGCACCCAGACGGAGGACTATGGGAACTGAGTGTGGATCACAACATAGTATTTTCATCTTTTTTCTTGTTGTTTGCTTGACTAATTTTTCTTTTCTTTTTTTTTTCTGTTTCATTTTTTGCTCCTTTTTGATCTGATTTTTCTTGTTCAACATTATAAATGTGGAAATGTGTTTGGAGGATTGTACATGTTTAGCTTATATTGGATTATTTGCTGACTAGTGCAGTGGGGAGGTGGGGAAGGAGACAGAAAAATATGGAACACAGAGTTTTAGAAGGATGAATGTTGAAAACTATCTTTGCATATGTTTTGAAAAATAAAAAAGCTATTATTAAAAAAATGCTTCCTATGTGATGTTGACATACTAACTCATTCTTACTGTTCAATCATTCAATCTTTGTGGCCCTGTGGACCATAGTGTCCTACAGTTTTTTTTTTTGGCAAAGACAATGGAATGGTGTGCTATTTTTTTCTCCTCTATAACTAAGGAAAACAGGGAAAAGTGATTTGCCCAGGATTGCAAAGCTAGGAAATGTCTGAGGCCTCATCTTAGGTCCTCCTGACATCAAGGCCAAGGTCGATCTTCTATCTAATAAGCCACCCAGCACCCAGCCAAGACTGTGAAAGATGAGTTCCCTACTAATCTCCTATGGTTCAACTATAGATAATTAGTTCATTTTACACTATAGACCTCCATAAAGTCTGATTCTAATGTCTCATCGTATCACAAAGGTGCTGTTGTGCTTTTAAAGGCTGTATGAGCAGAATGAAAGCCCCAGAAAGTTCTGCCAGGGGGGATAGCTTTGGGTATGATCCCAGAAATACACATCATATCTGCTTTCCAAGAACAAGATTAGCTAAGTTTGGGAAAGTTCATTACTAGAAGGCTGAAAGCTTTGCTGCTCAGTGCACTTGTTAGAAAAAGTAATTTCCATTCATTCCAGTGTACAGAGGAAGTACTCTGTGTAATACAGTATTGTAAAATGAAATTCGATGCACTAAGGGGAAAAAAAGTAATTGAAGTATTCCCTGTGGGTAGAAAATGGATGGAAAAACTAAAAGGGGAGAAAAATACAGAGCAAACAAGATCCTGGAAAGAATTGCCACAGCTGACTCAAAAGCTACTCATGTTTTGGGAAATTCCTTCTTTCTGCAACTGGGGTCTTTTCAACTCTAACAAAGTAGGAATAGCCTAACCAGGCTCATGAACTAGGAGTGAGGATGTGAAAAGAGATTACATTTCCAAAATAAGGAATTTAATTTTAATGACAATCTTGGTATTTCAGAGCAAAAGTTACAACTCTACCTTTCTTACCCAAATCTTATGACTTTCCTGCTTGTCAACAGATTTTATACAACTAGATAAGTTCATCTATAAGCCTTTATTTTTAGAAATCTTTAACAGGGAAATTTTTTTAAAAAAGAAAGAAAACTTCAAGTCGTTAGGGTACAGAGTAACGTTGATCTTTTAAAGCCATGCTCAAACACCATTAAGCTTAACAAATATTTAGACTCACAATTATGAGAACCCAGGAACTTAAGAGACCATTATCAGATTCCACTATGATGATGGAAACTTGTATTCTTCCTTCCAACTTGTATTATAAATCTTGACTTTGTTAATCTCATATCTAAGAGCTTAGTCTTTCTAGTAGAAATCTCTCAATGGTCTATAAAGTTACTATCTTGAAAGTGTTAAGCTAGTCCAAATGCTAAACGGAATATAGGAAAATAGGTACATTATTAGTGCACTGTTGGTGGAACTGTGAACTAGTGTAGTCATTCTAGAAAGCAATTTGGAACTATGTTCCAAAAGCTATTAAACTATATACTTTTTTTGCTAAGCAATATTACTACCAGACTTCAAAGAAAGAGGGAAAAGGAATTTAAGAACAAATATTTATAGCAATGGGTGGCAATGAATTATATGGAAAAGGTGGGGGTGACCATCAATAGGGAATGGCTGAGCATTCTGATTGGTCAGGAAGTAATCACAGAATCTTAGTTAAATAGTTGTTCTTTCTCTTACAACTATTTTTCCTATTTTCTTATACACACACATATTCTGCTAGTCTATTGGGCTTTTGCCTTTTAATACATATCCTGTAACTTTGGCTTGGTGACCAACTGGACTAGTTATGCTGGTTTTGTGGACACTTCTAACAAAAGGAGTGGTCAACAAAGAATGATTAGTTATTGCTAGGTTATGGGGACAAAGCTCCCTCAAGATAACATATTAACACTCAAAAGTAGCTAAGGGGTAGCAGGACCTTTTTTTTTTTTTTAAACATTAAATTATTCAGCTCTTGCCAAATTATTACTTTTCTGAGACATTGAAAAAGTCTGGTCTCATATCAATAAACTAATCAATGAATCAACAGGAAAAAAATTACATTATCATTATATGCTAGGCAATATGCAAGGTATCAACAAAATACTACAGTGAGACAGTTCTCTCCCCCAGGAGTTAACAATCTATTAAAGCAACATTCAGTTCTAAAGTTAATGCTGAAAAAATCTTAAATAAAATATTAGCAAAGAGATTACAGAAAATCATTCCCAGAATAATACACCATGACCAAGTAGGATTTATACCAGGAATGCAGGGATGGTGCAATATTAGGAAAACTATTAACATAATTGACTATATTAATAACCAAATTAACAAAAAACATATGATAATCTCAATAGATGCAGAAAAAGCATTTGATAAAATCCAACATCCATTCCTATTAAAAACATTAGAGAGTATAGGAATTAATGTACTTTTCCTTAAAATAGTCGGTAGTATCTATTTAAAACCATCAGCTAGCATCATATGTAATGGTGATAAACTGGAACCATTCCCAATAAGATCAGGGGTGAAACAAGGTTGCCCACTATCACCATTACTATTCAGTATTGTATTAGAAATGCTAGCCTTGGCAATAAGACAAGAAAAAGAGATTAAAGGAATTAGAGCAGGTCGTGAGGAAACCAAATTATCACTCTTTGCAGATGATATGATGGTCTACTTAGAGAACCCTAGAGAATCAACTAAAAAACTATTAGAATTAATCCACAACTTTAGCAAAGTTGCAGGATACAAAATAAATCCACATAAATCATCAGCATTTTTATACATCACCAACAAAATGCAACAGCAAGAGATACAAAGAGAAATTCCATTCAAAATAACTATCAATAGTATAAAATATTTGGGAATATATCTGCCAAGGGAAAGTCAGGATCTATATGAGGAAAACTACAAAACACTCTCCACACAAATAAAGTCAGATCTAAACAATTGGAAAAACATCAAGTACTCTTGGATAGGTCGAGCGAATATAATAAAGATGACAATACTACCTAAACTAATCTATTTATTTAGTGCTATACCAATCAAATTCCCAAGATATTATTTAACTGACCTAGAAAAAATAACAACAAAATTTATCTGGAAAAACAAAAGGTCAAGAATTTCAAGGGAATTAATGAAAAAAAAATGCAAATGAGGGTGGCCTAGCTGCACCAGATCTAAAACTATATTATAAAGCAGTGGTCACCAAAACCATTTGGTACTGGATAAGAAATAAGAGTAGTGGATCAGTGGAATAGGTTAGGTTCACAGGACAAAATACTCAATGACAATAGTAATCTAGTGTTTGATAAACCCAAAGACCCCAGTTTTTGGGATAAAAACTCACTATTTGACAAAAACTGCTGGGATAATTGGAAACAACTATGGAAGAAATTAGGCATTGACCCACACCTATCACCATATACCAAGATAAGGTCAAAATGGATTCATGATCTAGGCATAAAGAATGATATTATAAACAAATTAGAACAATGTAGGATGCTTTACCTCTCAGACCTGTGGAGGGAGAAGGAATTTGTGACCAAAGAAGAACTAGAGGTCATCATTTATCACAAAATAGATAAGTTTGACTATATCAAGTTAAAAAGTTTTTGTACAAACAAAATGAATGCAGACAAGATTAGAAGGGTAGCAGTAAACTGGGAAAATATTTTTACATCCAAAGGTTCTGATAAAGGCCTCATTTCTAAAATATATAGAGAATGGATTCAAATATATAAGAATTCAAGCCATTCTCCAATTGACAAATGGTCAAAAGATATGAACAGACAATTTTCAGACGAAGAAATTGAAAGTATTTCTGGTCACATGAAAAGGTGCTCCAAGTCACTATTGATCAGAGAAATGCAAATTAAGACAACTCTGAGATACCACTACACACCTGTCAGATTGGCTAAAATGACAGGAAATGATAATGATAGCTGTTGGAGGGGATGTGGGAAAACTGGGACACTGATACATTGTTGGTGGAACTGTGAACGGATCCAACTATTCTGGAGAGCAATTTGGAACTATGCTCAAAAAGTTATCAAACTGTGCATACCATTTGACCCAGCAGTGCTTTTACTGGGCCTATATCCCAAAGAGATTTTAAAGGAGGGAAAGGGACCCACATGTGCAAAAATGTTTGTGGCAGCCCTTTTTGTAGTGGCAAGAAACTGGAAATTGAAAGGATGCCCATCAATTGGAGAATGGCTGAATAAATTATGGTACATGAATGTTATGGAATATTATTGTTCTGTAAGAAACGACCAACAGGAGGATTTCAGAGAGGCCTGGAGAGACTTGCATGAACTGATGCTGAGGGAAATCAGCAGAACCAGGAGAACATTATACACAGCAACAAGACTATATGATGATTAATTTTGATGGACATGGTTCTCTTCAACAATGATGTGATTCAAACCAGTTCCTATTGTTCAGCAATGAAGATAGTCATATACATCCAGAGAGAGGCCTGTGGGAACTGAGTGTGAACCACAACACAGCATTTTAATGATTTCTGTGAATATTTCCATGCATTTTGTTTTCCTTCTTAGGTTGTTTTTTCTTCTTCTCTTTCTAGATCTGATGTTTCTTGTGCAGTAAGATAACTGTATAGATATGTATACATGTATTGTATTTGTCATATAATTTGTCCTATTTAGCATGTATTAGATTACCTGTCATCTAGGGGTGGGAGGTAGGGGGAAGGAGGGGAAAAGCTTGGGAAAAAAAAAGTTTTTGCAAAGGTCAATGTAGAAAAATCACTCATATGTTTTGTAAATTAAAAGCTTTATTTTAAAAAAAATAAAAAAATAAAAATAAAGTTAATGCTGAATTCCTTTACCTAATACCTATCTTATCCAGGACCTTAGATGATTAAACTGGGATAGACAAAGCTCAGCCCAACTTACTTCATATTGATATAGGCAACAAACGTTTATTATGCACCTGATAATTGTCAGGCACTATATTAAATTCTGGGGATACAAAGAAAGGTAAATGATATTTCCTTTTCTCAGGTAGTTCAGTCTAATGAAGGAAATAGTAAACAAACAACTATTAAAAAAATATATATAAGATAATAGATGACACAATGGACAGAGTGCCAAGTTGGACATTAGGAAAATTCATCTGAATGAGTTCAAAACTTGTCTCAGACACTCTGAGCAAGTAACATTAACTATTTGTGTCACCTTCCTCTGTAAGATGAACCAGACAAGGAAAGTTTATTGCTTTAGAAAAACATTTTAGCAGACAGATGAAGATGTCACATTAAAGACTTAGGGCTTGGGAAAAGCTGCTGCAATAACAATATGAATTCTTTAAGGATAAGTGTATGTGTTTTTGCAGTGCTACTTTTTAATCATATTATCAAATAGTTACCAAAATAATTATTTTGGCCTTACTAAATTATCCATTAATATATTTTATTCTACAGTGGTTTAAAGAATCACCTTAGAAAAAAATTTTAATTTTTATTAGTTTACTTTTTTCTATCACATTTGTTCTTTTTTATTTAACAAAATACAAGATAAGAAAAAAAAAACAGAATAAAAGAAAGAAAGAAAAGGAAAATTAAAAACAAAACATTGTCATGTACCCAGCAGAATATCAGGGAGCATTTAAAAATATAACATGTTTTTAAAAAATGTATTACATGCACATTTATGTAAAAACCCATAATTATATATGTATTTATATACATATAAACATACACATAAATTTGTATGTATAATTTTAAATAGTATGTACAAATATTCTACCTTCCTCCTGACACAGTGACTTAAAGAGAAAGAACTTATTAGCAAAACTAACCAGTAAATCAACTATGTAATATCATGTACTGTTTTACATTCCTTACCCCTAATTTTAACAGAGTTAAAGAGGTCAGATCACACTATTAGCTGAATAATTCCAAAATCAAGAACTTTCAAATATATAATGAAGCCCAACTAACAAAAAAAAAAAAAAAGAGTTCAGGTGTTCTCAATGATATTCTACTCTAATATCCAGTTGTGCTTCCCAGTGGAATTCCCTGCCTGATTGCTACTGTGTGTAATTTCCCTAATGGTGAACATTTCTGATCAAACACAGAACGCTCCACCATCTGTTAAGCAGAATTAGTATAATGATAGATTATCTAATCCCTTACATTTAACTGATACAAACAGCACTCTCCTAACACCAGTTCAGTAATAGCCTCATTCACATGGCATGCACCCCCTACAAACCAACTGGAGGCCTCCCACCCTCTTGTTGATACATCTGGTTGCTGTTTACCCCCAGTCTTGCCAAACAGTCCAGGTGCTTCATTGATGAGGAGTGCTTCCAATTCACATTATTTGGCACCAGGTATATAGCTGCTATTCCAGACATATATCCACAAGGGGCCATGTCAGAAAAGAAACAAAAATCAACCAAAGAAGGCTGAGATCATTGTGGAAGGAGATGGCTGGCTAAACCAGGTTAGACACTGGCTTATAAAGGATGAAAATTATGTCCTGTTGATGAACATGACACAATGAAGAAAAAATTAGTAAAGATTCCTTATGAGTGAGAATAAAAGCTAAAAAAAAAGAAAAGACACTTGACTCTTGCTAAATTATTCCTAGCCTTCAAATTCCAACTTGAACACCACTTCTTCCATGAAAGCTTCCTTTTACCTGATTCCCTGTTGATAATGACTTTTATCTTAAAATTTCACAAAGCATTTTTTTGGGGGGGTATCTCTCTCAAATACTCATCACTCACTATGTCAAATCTCTCCAGTTAGGCTGTAAGCTAGAAGACATTAGAACTTAACTGCTCTACTTATAGTGTAATAAGGATTTAACAAATATTTTTGAAGGGCAGCTAGGTGGCACAGTGGATATAGCACTGGCCCTGAAGTCAGGAGAACCTGAGTTCAAATCTAGCTTCAGACACTTGAACATTTTACTTATAACTCTGGGCAAGTCACTTAATCAAAACTGCCTTACCTCCCCTACTCCCACCCCCACCCCCAAAAGAAAAAACCCGAAGCGTTTTTAAAATTATATTGAGGTCAGAAAATTATTTAAATGCCTAGCAATCCTGAAACAAATAAAAGGATTAAAACTAAAGCAAGTAAAGGGGAGATGATTAAAAATTCAAAAGTTTTATGGATAAAATGTCTCCAGTATCTTATAAGGTTTAGGGGTAAAGAGAGGAAATTGAATGAGAGAGAAATTAGGCCCTCAGGAACATTTTATATGACAAGAAGATATAACAATGCCCATAATAAGAAATAATTGATCTAATCTAGATTAAGATCAGGAAGTAGAAAATCAAAATCACCAAATTCCATTAATAATCCTTAAAATCAGCCAAATCCCAAGGTACACCACTTTGCTTTCAGTGACTTTGCAGCAAAAACAAAAACAAAACAGAAAAATGTGCCCATTTAGCCCATTTTCTCCATGATAAAAAGCTTCCTTAAAAAGCTCCCATATATAGAGTAGGTAATGAGGAAACCAAATTATCACTCTTTGCAGATGACATGCGTAGAGAACCCTAGAGACTCAACTAAAAAACTACTAGAAACAATTCACAACTTTAGCAAAGTTGCAGGATACAAAATAAATCCACATAAATCATCAGCATTTTTATATATTACCAATAAAATTCAGCAGCAAGAGATACAAAAAGAAATTCCGTTCAAAATAACTGTTGATAGTATAAAATATTTGGGAATTTATCTGCCAAGAGATAGTCAGGAACTATATGAACTAAACTACAAAACACTTTCCACACAAATCAAATCAGACCTAGTCAACTGGAAAAACTTAAAATGCTCATGGGTAGGACGAGCTAATATAATAAAAATGACAATACTACCCAAACTAATTTACTTATTTAGTGCCATACCAATCAAACTCCCAAGAAATTATCTTACAGATCTAGAAAAAATAGTAGCAAAGTTCATTTGGAAAAACAAAAGGTCAAGAATTTCAAGGGGATTAATGAAAAAAAAGGCTGACGATGGTGGACTTGCTGTACCAGATCTAAAACTATATTATAAAGCAGCGGTCATCAAAACCATTTGGTACTGGCTAAGAAATAGAGTAGTCGATCAGTGGAATAGGATAGAATCACAAGACAAACTAGGCAATAACTATAGCAATTTGGTTTTTGATAAACCCAAAGACCCCAGCTTTTGGGATAAGTATTCACTATTTGACAAAAACTGCTGGGAAAACTGGAAACTAGTGTGGAAGAAATTAGGGCTTGACCCACATCTAACACCACATACCAAGATAAGATCTAAATGGGTTCATGATCTGGATATAAAGAGTGATACTATAAGTAAATTAGAGGAACGTAATATAGTTTACCTCTCAGACCTATGGAGATGGAATAAATTTATGTCCAAAGAAGAACTGGAACTCTTAATTGAAAACCAGATAGATAACTTTGACTATATTAAGTTAAAAAGTTTTTGTACAAACAAAATCAATGCAGACAAGATTAGGAGGGAAGCAATAAATTGGGAAATCATCTTTACATTTAAGGGTTCTGATAAAGGTCTCATCTCTAAAATATATAGAGAATTGTCTCATATTTATAAAAATTCAAGCCATTCTCCAATCAATAAATGGTCAAAGGATATGAACAGACAATTTTCAGAGGATGAAATTAAAACTATTTATAGTCATATGAAAAGGTGCTCCAAATCACTATTGATCAGAGAAATGCAAATCAAGACAACCCTGAGATATCACTTCACACCAGTCAGATTGGCTAAAATGACAGGAAAAGTTAATGATGAATGTTGGAGGGGATGTGGGAGGGCTGGGACACTGATACATTGTTGGTGGAGCTGTGAACGAATACAGCCATTCTGGAGAACAATTTGGAGCTATACTCAAAAAGTTATCAAACTGTGCATACCCTTTGACCCAGCAGCATTTCTATTGGGCTTATATCCCAAAGAAATCATAAAGGAAAGAAAAGGCCCCACATGTGCAAGAATGTTTGTGGCAGCCCTTTTTGTAGTGGCTAGAAACTGGAAATTGAATAGATGCCCTTCAATTGGAGAATGGCTGAATAAATTATGGTATATGAATATTATGGAATATTATTGTTCTGTAAGAAATGACCAGCAAGATGATTTCAGAGAGACCTGGAGAGACTTACATGAACTGATGCTGAGTGAAATGAGCAGAACCAGGAGATCATTATACACGGCAACAACAGTACTATATGATGATCAATTCTGATGGACATGGCTCTCTTCAACAATGAAATGTTTCAAACCACCTCCAGTTGTTCACTGAAGAAAGCCATATACACCCAGAGAGAGGGATGTGAAATGTGGACCACAACATAACATTCTCATACTCCTTGATTGATGTTTGCTTACATTGTGTTTCCTTTATCTGATATATCGTTTGTGGAGACAAGATTTTTCTTGTACAACAATGACAAGTTTGGAAATATGTATACATATATTCGATTTGCCAATATTTTAACATAATTAACATGTAGCGGATATCCTGCCATCTAGGGGAGGGGTGGGGATTTGGGGAGAAAAATTTGTAACGGAAAGCTATGTAAGGGTTATTGTTGAAGAATTACCCACACATATGTTATGCAAATAAAATAAAATTTAAAAAAAAAAAAAAAGCTCCCATATATTAAGAAGGCACCAGGAAATTGTCTTCTCAGTTTTACAGTTGTAAAAAACTATAGCTCAAGGTATAGTACTTAATAAACAAGGAGTCCAATTTTCTGGCTTCAAGTACAAAGATCTATCTATTTGACAAGAAGGCCAATTTGTCTCTTTCCACTGTCACCAAATACAATGAGGCCGATACGGCCCCAAGCAGGCAAAGGCCTTGTTATACTTTGTTTACCAGCTGTGGCCTAAATCTGCAAGCACCCATCCCATCCACAGACCTCTCAATCATATACCCCTTACAGAAGTAGAATCATGGCACTCCCATCTAAAGCTTACTATTATCCAAAAAGCATAAAATTGAAGTTTTCATCATTTCTGTTGGTCAGAGGCTAGTGAATGCTAAATCCTAGAATCCCAAGATTAATGCAACCGTCATTAAAAACTCAATATTAAATTACTTCTATAGTGAATACCATGAATGATGCTTGTAATACATTACAGAGATGACTAGAGACAAACAAGTTCTAATTTAGAAATAGATTATGAGTTTTTTTGCAATTGGTCTGTAGGCTTTCATAGTAAGTCTGCTATAGGGAGGGAAAGATGTTTTGTACAAAGTAAGTTCAACCCAAAGTAACACATTTGATTTCAGGATAATCAAACTCTTGCAGGTTTTGGAAAGAAAAAATATGATTTACAATTAGCATGATTAGAAACTCTGACATATTTTTATCTCAATATTAACCTTTAAGAGGATCTGGAATGTGTTTCAGTGCATGAAATCACTAAACCTCAGTGTTACTACCCTAACAGGATCTAAATATATTCTGGTGAGTTATAGCAAGGACTTAACATACATAGATTTCCCATTTTGGGAAATAAAAGATGCACTTGAGAGATGCCTAGTTAAAGGTACATGCTGACTAATAAATTTCTAAATTTACAATATACACTGCCTCACAGAAGTGGCTAGTCCACATGCAGGGATGGATGAGTCCATATTTTACAATCACATACGAAGCCTCAAACAGCACAAAGCAGAGGGAAGAATTTAACAGACACATATAAAAGACTTAATTAAATATAAGATACTTTGCTAGGTTTTGAAATTAGAGTGAATAAATATTCGTTGAATTGAATTAAATTGGACAATCAATCTGATTCAGAATAGTCACTGATAAAAATTCAGACAACTATCCAGATTTGCCCACTAGCTCCCCAGCTATCGGCAAAGCTGTTCATGTGTACAAACTGTTTCACTCATACAGGTTTCAAATGGCTCCTATTCAACTTTACAGCCCAAATAGTGGAGCAAGTAGCTCTTTAGGGAAGAGTAAGAACCCATTGGGAAAGATACAGGAGCAGGGAGACAAACGGATTGAAATCAACTCAACTGGTTCCAGAAAGTCAGATTACATTATGCCAGGACAAGCTCCTTATAATACTATTACATACATAAACAAATTGGCAATCAAACTTATTCGTTTTCCAGTTAACTGCCAAGGGCAAAGGACATAGAAAGCATTACAGAAATACAGATGGCTGAATTAGAAAGCAACAACTCTATTATTTTATTTTGTCCACCATAAGTTCCATCCTGCCACCACAGTTCCACTGTGAAAACAAGTTCATATGAATTAACTTACTCTCTAAGAAAGGAAATATTAAAAGAATATATCTATAGCTCTCATTTATTCCATATTGGCCTGCCTATATTGTTTCTCAACAGTGACAAGATACGATCATTTATATCAAGATATTCAGCATCACACCTAAAAACAAACAAAACTTTCTTTCCATTACCCAATCCACATATTAAATTAAGAAATGGTCACAGAATATTGGGTTATGAGAAGTTTTACACAATGGCCAAATAAATGTGGGATAAGAAGAAAGGCAGTTAAAAAGACAACTAGAGGAAAAGAGGATTATTCCATTTCTCTACCTACCATAAAATCTTTAAGCTAAGTATGAAGTTCAGATTGGTGTGGAACTCTCCAAAGCAATTCTGGCCCCAGCAAATTGCAGTTTCAACATTTGAAATCTACAACAAAAGAATGTTTGGGACCAGAAAGACTTATGTTGCTTCAAATTCTCCCTAGTTATAGAAAATGGCCTTGCTACTCAAGAGTAAAATGAATGTGAGTTTTAATAAATTAAGTTACCAACAATCCTCTAAGAGCCAAATCCAACTCAGCACTCAACTTTTATCTCCTTGGATTTCTGTAAATTTCTGATCACACTCTTCTAGAATTTTTTTCTAAGTCTACAACTATTCTCGTTTCTGCTTTTCTTTCTTTGACCACACTACAAACTGGTTGTACTTTCTGCCTGATATTTTAGTCATATGCTCTCTAATTCTCTTTATTTTAATTAAAGTTTTTTATTTTCAAAACATGTGCATGGATAATTTTTCAACATTGACCCTTGCAAAAGCTTGTGCTCCAAATTTTCCCTCTTTTCCCTTACCCCCGTTCCCTAGATAGCAAGTAATTCAATATATGTTATACATGTTAAAATATGTTACATCTCAATATATATGTAAAATATTTATAGAATTATCTTGCTGCCCAAGAAAAATCAGATCAAACAGGAAAAAAAAATGGGAAAGAAAACAAAATGTAAGCGAACAACAACAAAAAGAATGAAAATGCTGGGTTATGATTCACTCCTCTCTCTGGTTGTAGATGGCTCTCTTCATCACAAGATCACTGGAAGGGGCCTCAATCATTTGTTAGAGTCACATCCATCAGAATTGATCATCATATAATCTTGCTGTTGCCATATACAATAATCTCCTGGTTCTGCTCATTTCACTTAGTATCAGTTCATATAAGTCTCTCCAGGCCTCTCTAAAATCACCCTGTTACCCATACATGTTATGCAAATAAAAAGCTTTAATAAATAAATAAATAAAATCACCCTGTTGATCATTCCTTATAGAAAAATAATATTCCAGGGAAGCTAGGTGGTGCAGTGGATAGACTATCAGCCCTGAAGTCAGGAGGACCTGAGTTCAAATCTAGCCTCAGATACTTAACATGTCCTGGCTATATGACCCTGGGCAAGTCACTTAACCCCAATTGCCTCAGGGAAAAAAAAAATAATATTCCATAAGATTCATATACCATAACTTATTCGGCCACTCTCCACCTGATGGGCATTGACTCAGTTTCCAGTTTCTTGCCACTACAAAAAGGGCTGCCACAAACATATTTGCACATGTGAATCCCTTTCCCTCCTTTAAGATCTCTTTGGGATATAGGCCCAGTAGAAACACTGCTGGGTCAAATGGCATGCACAACTTTTTGATGCTCTCTAATTCTCTACCTATGCTTTTTCCCATGACAATTAGAAACAGTAAGACCACAAACATTATTTTTATACCCATGAGTTGTAAATCTCTCTCTAGCTCCCCACTCACTACTCAGATGCAGACACAGAATTCCAAGGGCCTGTTTAGGGGAGAAAAAACCCTTATCCTCTAAAACTTGTTCTTCTTCCTGTCTTCCCCAATTCTATAACAATATCTGCTTTAATACCTTGGCTTAAAATTTAAACTCCTACTTCACCACCTATATTGAGTCAAAAGTGGTAAGAGCTGGGCTGGAAAGGAACTTAATGGATCACTTAATCCAATTCCCTCATTTTATAAAGAAGGAAACTGATTCAGAGAATTACACAGATGTTATGACAGAGATCACATGGGTTCAACTCAAAACTGAAAAGGAATTGCATTAATATCCCTGAAAAAATGCCATGTAATCTATTTGCTCTCTAGTAGTAGGGAATTTACTACCTTATGGGAAGGCATTTATGAAAAGAACGAATTGTAGTTGTTTTCTTCTTTTCTTCTATTGATAGAAACACACACACACACCTCTTCTAAGTGTAGTGACTTCTATTTACTGTCTCCTTTAGGGCCAAGCAAAACAAGTTTCATAAGCTGAGACCTGTACATTACTGCAATATATCCTAAATAACATTACCATCTAAGAAAATAAAATCATAAATCCTCAGTCACAATGACCTAGGCAGGTGAAGATTATCACTCCTGGGAAGATAAGAGACACCACAATAATGCTGATGATAGTCCTTTGCATTCATGACCTAGATGGAAAGAATGAATAGTAGTAAGAATTAACTGTGTCTTGCTCAGGACAAGAAGTTTCCTTCACAAAATGAATATTGCTCTACCTCACTTAATCCATTACCACCTATTTTCACTTTGCTTAACCAGCTCCTTTTTTAGGGACTATGTTATATTGGGTGAGGAAAGTTGTCTGCTCAAGCAAGTACATCTGTGAATTAATGTCTTACTTAACTACTCAATCCTCCAGACTTTTATTACTAATGACCTTTCTGCAATACCTACTCTGATCAACAATACCTGAGTAATTTGTACTTTTCCTGTCTGATGACTGGAAAATTTCCATACATCTACAGACCTGTCTCTTCTGCTACCATCACTTAGTAACCTCTGTTTAACTCTAATGAGATTCACTCTAACCATAAATTTATCATTGCTTCCATATAATTTTTGTTATCATCTATTGGCCACCAGATGCCTCTCACTCTCCAATACTTTCTGGGCAATATCTTAACTTTTGTAATACAGCTCTTTCCTAGTTTGCCTAATGCCTCCTTCAGTGATGTCCAAATGTTTTTTGAACATAGAGAAATTGTTGATCATACACACTAAATGTATATATTTTAGGGAAGGTGAAAGGTTATAAGGCTGTGAAATAGGGTGATAGTTGTGTGAGTAGAGAGAAGGTGAGAGAGAGGTAGAAATGATGACATTTGGTAAGTGATTAAACACGGAGGAACTGAGGCTAAATCCCAAGGCTGGGAACTGAAAAGCAATAAATATATATTAGCAAAGCAGTGTGGGAAAAGGAAGGGTTTTGAGGCAAAGACAATGTCTTAAGATGTGCAATGTGCTGCAACCCATCCATTCCTATTCATCTTCTATGATTCACTATTTGTCACTCAAAATAAGAAAGGGAGATGTAGGATTCTTACTCACCAATCACTGCCCCTGACTGTAAAGCTCTCCCCACCAAGGGGTGTTCAACACAGCCATGAGATGATCTGGGGGAAGGAGGGGTGATAAGCAAAAAGAAGGGTAGTAATAACTCATTTGTCCACCTTCCAAATAATTATCTTTTGGAGTCATGTCAGGATCCCCAAGCCTGATTTTATAGCCTATTAACCTGTTAGATTTTGTTCACCAGTTTCCTTTGTCCATTTTACATCTTCTAAGCAAATGCTCCCAAATATACATGTCAGAATATTCTCTCTAATCCCATATTCTTCACTCTCTGATGCTTATTTCCAATTGGATATCAAATTAGCATTTCAAACTCAAGATGTTTAAAGTTTGACTTCTCCCATCTCTTTTCAATTCTTAGTCAATCTTCCCAATTACTGTGGATTGCAATAAAGATAAGAACCTAGTAAAATGATAGGACCTACTTTGAGTGAGCTGAAATAAAGTGATAGATTCAAGAGATATTTTGGAAGTCTTATTATTACTAAGATGTCCCAAGTGATTACATGTGAGAATAGAGAGATTTGACAGAGGTAAAAAACCTGGGAAGGTAAACAGATGGGATATGCCCTAGACAGAAATTACAAAGTGTGAAAAAGAAGTGACATTAATGGGGAAGTCAGTGAAGTGGATAGAGTATCAGGCCTGGAGACAGGAAAATCTGAGTTCAAATGTAGCCTTAGACATTTAGTAGTTGTGTAACCCTGAGCAATTCACTTAAATCCAGTTTGCCTCCATTTTCTTGTACATAAAATGAGCTGGAGAAGGTAATGGCAAACCATTTCAGTATCTCTGCCAAGAAAACTCTAATCCTCATCCGCAGGAACAGTTCTATTTTGGATAATCTGTATTTCAGTCTTCTACAGAACATGCAAGTGAAGATGGCCGGCAGATATCTTGGTGATATCAGATTGGAGCTCGAGAGAAATTAAAAACAGATATATAGATTTAGAAATTATATGCATGTGAATGATTCAGTAATCTATGTGAACAACCAAATGAGAGAATATAGAAAGAGAAAAGAACATGAGGAAAAGCTATCAAATTCAGTATTTAAAAAATCACTGGTATCTTTGGACAGATGAGCAAGAGAATGTTATCTTTCTTCAAAATACAACCTGCTATGTTATATTTCACAGGCTGCTGTATGAGTTGCTAAACTCCAGCCAAAAGTATATACCAGTTTCAAGAATTTTCTCCTCCCTCTCTCAGTGAACAGGGGACAAACAAAGTAAATCTGTGGACATTATGACAAAACCACTAAAAACAATAAAAAACAACCACCTCCTCCCCCACCCCCAACCCACCCGCCTACATATAAACATACATACCCCAAGTCAGAAAGAAAATTGCTAACAGCAAGCATCTGGAATGATCTGCTCTGACAACAGCAATAACAGTTAGAATAATAAAGCCTGCAGAAAGCAGAGATATACATGTAAAAGCCACTCTGATAGGACATTTCCAACTCCTTTTCCCTCAGTCCTCCTTTTTCTTGACTTCCTTGCAGCTCTTCCTCCATTTTCATGACAGGATTCTTTCCTAATTCTCTAACCTATTGAATGTTCTTTCTCAGGCTCCATTATTGAAGTCATGTTATATTAGCCAAACTCTGCTCTGGGCATTCTTTTGCCTTTTTACCTTTTCTTTTTTGGTGACTGTACAGTTAAAAAGAAAATGTTTCTATTGTTTAAAAAAAGGTTAATTAAAGTAAAGAAAGATATGAAGCTGATTCCCATTGAAGGAACAAACATTGTTAGTCTCAGACTTCTCTGACAAGCTCAATACTTATCAAACACCCAGATCAGTTGAATCCATGGAGCAAGTTGCATATTCATTATGCTCTTTAACTAGACAAAGAACAAATTTTGCTCTCTTGATACTAAGAATACATAGGGGTGGTTCCTATAGAAGATCATTACTGTATAAATAAGCAAAGCATGAACTCTAAGTCCATGACAACCCAGACATCTACAAATAAATGACTGGAAATTACAGAATGTTCCAGACAATTTTTTTAAAGTTCTAATTTTATTTAAAATTTTTATTTTTGGTTACAAACTCTCTTCTTCCCCCACTAACTTAGAAGGCAAACAACATGATCACCATTCTACATATTAAGTCATGAAAAACATTTTCATATTAGCTATTACATAGGGTTTTAAGGCTTGCAAAGTACTTTACATTCATTATCTCATTTGAGCTTCACAATAATTCTGTGTCATAATATATATCTTTAATATTCTTATTTCCATTTTAAAGATGAATTAACTAAAGTCCAGAGAGGCTGTGACTTCCCCACTATTACAAACTAGTAACTTTCACAGGCAGGATTCAAATCCATATCTATCTTGCTCTATGTTCAGTAATACTTATTTAGGCCAAATAAAAAAAGAAGCTATAAGATATTTTCTTTCTTCCCTCTCCCCCCCCCCCCCTTTCAGGCAACTGGGGTTAAGTGATTTGCCCAGGGTCACACAGCTAGGAAGCTTTAAGTGTCTGAAACTAGATTTGAACTCAGGTCCTCCTGACTTCAGGGCTGGTGCTCTATCCACTGCTCCATTTTGCTGCCTGATATTTTCTACTTTCTGACATTATCTCAAAACTTATTAAAGCATAGTATAAAGTAAAGAGGAACAAAAATTTTCTTTCCCCTTTTTCAGTCTTTTATTTTAAATGTAATAAACACTCTGGAAGGCCTCAATAGATGACAATCTTTTTCCACAGTCATGCACTGAAAGGAAGGAACAAAAAACATTTTAGAAGGAGCTTTCTGAGCAAATCAGGAAAAAGGTAAAAGATTTATGTTTTGGTTCTTTAAAAATAAAGGAATTTGCATTCAATTAAATTATGATGTAAAATGTCTTAGTATATGAATTATAATTCCTAATAGACTGGTATAATGCTGCCAAACATAATTCAAAAGCTCAACAGAACTCTATCTTGGGGGAAGGAATTCAAGAGTTATAATTTAGATTTAAGAAAGAATATCATATTGGCAACATATCCAATCTAAAGAAAAAAGAAAGCCAAACCCAGGAGGAGTTTGAAGGACTTTAGAAATCATCTAGTTCAATACCCACATTTTATGAATGAGGAAATGAGGAAAGTGAAGTTCAAAAAAATGCATGACTCTCCCAAGAACATATAAGTTAAAAAGTGGCAAATTAACATTTGAATCTAAATAGAGTGAAGCAAAAAACCAAAACCAAAACCCAAAACAACAACAAAAAAAACATGACTCTCTAAAAATTAGACTGTCCACAACAGTTTGAAAATGTGACAGTACAAGGGAACTAGAACTAATAAAGTCATATACTAGTAATATATATGTATAGTAATATATCTTTAAAACAACAACAGCCAATCCTTATCCCAAAGACAGGAACACCCTATACTCAAGACACTCCAGCTAAAATGTCAGTCTTTGAGAAAAGAGGAAAGTAGTGTCATGACAGCAATCTCATCAGGCTAGAAAACACTAGCTGTTCGATCTCAAACAATAGCATTTAAGAGAAAGAGGATTATTTCAAAGTTAAATTTGCTCTTTTTCATATAATTAAACCTCTTAACTAACTACCCTATAAAAATCTGTCCATGACGTTTAAAGCAATGTTTTAATTTTCAAATATATTGATACTTTTCCTTTACTTGAAATTTCTCTTCCCTTGAAATTTAGGAGGGGTGTTAAGAGAAGAATAAAATATAACAGACAAGCAGATAACTAGCTCATAAAATGATGTAACAGTTGCCTAGAAATCAAGGACTTTTTTTTTTTTTTAAATCACAGACTATGAGTGAAGGTGGTGGGGGTAGGGCTCATCATGTGTGTATCCAGGAACATGAATGAGGGTGGGGATTTTAAGAGAGATGGGCATTTCAAATTTGAGCAAATACAACTACAATGAATTAAGACTTACAAAGTAACTAAATTATACTTAGATTTACCTAGACATATGCTCAACACCCATTCTAAGCATCAAAAATACTCTTGTTCAAATACTCATGCCCATCAAAGCTAACTTGAACAGTGTCGCCAGTGTGTAAAAAATCTTCCTGCCTTAACTACTTTTCACTCCGATGACCACAGGGAATATCATGAAGCAGGCTGGAGAGAGAGCTTATAAAGCAACCTGAAAATGTATATAAGGGGGATAAACTCTCAAAATATCTTTCCACACACCTTCAGTGCTATATTCAAAGTGAAAAACAAGAACACTGCCATCATCATCAAGAACAACATTTATTTCCAAATCCCAATTCCCACAGCAGAACCTATCATCATTATAAATTCGGGTACTTAGGCATGTCTCTATCTCCCCTATCAACAAGCCTCTGGTAAAATTAATCTAAATAGCCCTATCAAAGCCTTATAGAAAAGGATAAGCTCAGACAACTTAGCCAAAAGCAAGATAAACCATACTTCAGATGAAAAGACAGAAAGAAGAGGTATACTTTAGAAGAAGATGGCAGAACAAGTCCTCCCACTAACAAAAAATATGACCCAAGCCCACCCAATACCCCTCCAAAATGATTGCCTGGGGATTACTTTGCATTAACAGTTAACCCTATTTCCCAAATTTAAAACCTAATGAAACAATCATGAAAAAAACAAGAATAGCAGAAAAAATTATGTATTCCACTAAATCAAAAACTTTTTGCATCTTAGAAAAAAATGCTCAACAAACACAAAACACTTGCTCAGACTCATTAAGCATCTTCTCTATCTCCTCACCAAAGTAACTGCAGGGGCTTTTTTTTATTCATGCCATTATAGACAGTTCTGAAATTTGTGGTTATTCTTTGAAATACAAGTTATTTGGTAACATAGTCTGTTATCACTGCATTAACAATCATGGCAAAGCCTTTGTCTCATTGGGATAGAAAAAAAATCCTTTTCCATGTGAGCTCATAGTAGTGAAGGTTCTTTTAAGTGGAAGATAGACACGTACCTGCAGCTCCACTCAAAATGGGATTAAGTACAATGGGTTAAATCCATCAGTATCCACTATCCCTTAATTTGCTCAGACCAGACTTCCCATGACTTCCTGGTACTTCCACCTCCACTAGTTAGAACTCTTTCAGGATTACCACCCTCTGCAGTGTGGACTGATGGTGACCTCTGGAAGTATTCAGTGGATCTTCCCATCCATAAATCTTATCTTCACTACAGCTGCACCAGGCAACTGCAGTGATTTCTCATAGCTCAGATACCAACAAAAGCATTGCTTTAAATACAAACAACTTTATCTAGGTAAAGTCTTCACACCATCATCAGGATGTACCTGTTCTTGAATTTAGATCCAGCAATTAGAGCCAGTGTTCTTTATTTCACCCTGACACAAGATTAGGAAACAATCTCCACTGCTCTTCCAATGCAGTGCCTTTTTCCCCTTGATTCCCAAATTATAATCTGAATGCCAGAGTGTATTTGCTATTTCCTTGATACACTGAATGAAATTGTTGAGGTTAACCCCAAAAGGTTGGGGGTAACAGACTGGTGTTGTAAGGTGTCTCAAAAGAATTTTCAGGCTTGAACCCATCTCCAAGTCAAGGGACAAATTTCTTGTACTTGAAATGCCAACTGAAGTGGCCTAAATTCCAAAAGAATTTATCAAAGAACCAAAACAAGAAGATATATTTATAGGAAAGTTAGACAAAAGCTTCATGTTACTTATTTGCTAATTTTATGGCTTTCAGGAGGTTTGGGGGTGGTCTATTCACCTTTATCTGAAGAACCTGGTTATCATTGACTAAAAGATTGTCTATTTGTTGGTCAGTAATGTTTGTAGGACTATTCTAAGGCCTGAAAACTTTAGAATCATTGACAGACAGATTGTCAGAACAATAGCACTCTAAGGTCAGAGGTTCTCAGAGTCACCTTCCTTGAAGTCTAAGGGAAGAAATATTATTATATTCCTAGGTCAGAAGACTTTTACATCATTGATGAACAGATTGTTAGAATAGCACTCTAAGATCAGGGCTTCAGGATCACTGATTCTAAAATCAGAAGGCTCTAGAATCATTGACAGATTGTTAGAACAGAAGCACTCTAAGGTGGGGGGTAAGGGAAAAGATACCTTAAAATTATTGCTATTATTTCTCCTAAAAGCTATACCCTATCAAAATGATTGAATGAAAAAGGCAGATTTCTTTCATTTTCTAAGAATTATAATTCTTGTACCAAACGGTAAGAATTAATTAAAAATTCCTATAGACTTGTAATTTTTATCAAGTTGACAGGCTACCCCAGGGTCCAACTTCTCAACAAAACAATAAGGATCTTCCAATTGTTGGCAATTCACCCTTTTTTGTGCAAAGTTCCAAGACTCATTTCATTAAGGTTTATTTCTTTTTCATTTAAAATGCATACTTACTTCCACTATAGCCTATCAACTTTCCTTTAATGTCTTTACTTATTATGAGGTGCCAAAGAAAGACAATTAAACATCCAAAAGGTACTGCATCCTTTTCATTCAAATTATATCAAAACATACAAAAAAGATTGTCATAAATCTTAGTAGAAAATACAAGTTGACTGGCACAGTCTCAGAGGTATCATTACAAATATGCCAAAATGATTCTCCGGATAAATAACTGGACTTTAATATGGAGATGATAATGAAGTCAAGGTTTTCTCTCTATGATGAATCCCAAAATATCCAAGTAAGAATAAGTTAAGAACAAGATACAGGATATTTTCTTTGGACCATGCATGATTTAAGTTACTGTCAAAGGAATATGGTTTTATAAAATCAAAAGCAACTCCTAAAAAGAAATATTACCCAAAGCAAGAGATATGTTCAGTTATCACTAGATTACCCTTTAAATCATACCAGACAAAATAAACACAGGTTAGCAGGTTAGTTTTCTGATTACTTTCAGGTTAACAGGCTTGCTGACCTCTGTCATACATAGCAGAAGCATCACAAATATATAATTCAAGATTATTCACATTCTGGATTGCACTTTCTTTAGGATTTAAAAAGTTAAATGCATTTTCCTATCTTCCTTTCAAAGAAGTTAGCAAGAAAAAAGATGCACCCCCAAACTTTATTAATATTATGAAGTATAAAAGATCAATCTGTAAAGCAGTACACTGGCTGCTACCCAAGCATCAGTCTCTCACAAAACTATTTATTTACATTAATGCTGCTACTCTGCTTTCTCAAAGACTAAGAGAAAGCCTTTATATTACATTCACTTGGTTACTGAAGCTACTGAATGGGGAAAGAGGAAGTCTTTGAGGGCCTGGCACAGAATTAAGAGAGTATATTTTGAATAACAAATAAAGGATTCAAGTCTGTAGGAGCAAGTAAGTAAACGGTGGAGAAACCTGCCTGGTATCCTAAAGTTTTTAAAGATCAAAAGCCACTTGAAAACTAGGAATGTGTGTTTACACAGAATTCTGCTCCTTTCTTTAGCACAGCACTATGCACATTAGGATATCTATTAGTTAAGTATGCTGCAGAAAATCTCATGTAGATCCTCTTCTGACAATAGGGAAAGACCATAATGCTAAGAGGCCTGCAATAGTTATAAAAACAATAGTTTATAAAATTAAAAAATTGTAGGAAGTGTTAATAGTGTTACTTGTTCCACCTCTCTAGATAAACAAAAGGTGAAGATAGGATTCCATAGGAAGGAAACCTTGCTCTAACACTGTGTGCATTTAACAATATAGTACATAATCAATTTAACAGCAAAGCAACATTCCTGATTGATATTTCAAAGATGAGACTACCTGGAACATGGAAAGATAAGTCTTCTCTCCCCCCCTATCCCCCCAGAGTCATCTTCCTAGAAAGATTTAGTAAAAACTCAATCATGATTTAGTGACTTTTGGTAGCATTTCATTATGGCCATTCACCAAATAATCATATATTTATATAGAAATGAAAGTTTAACTAGAGTATAACTGATGTAAACTGTGTTCCCCTTGATCAAGGGGGGCAGGATGGGAAAGGGTTGGAAATCTAAACCCTTCCAGGACTCTGGAAGAGGCCCCACCTTCCTGTTCCTAGGGAAACTTCGAGAAGGGATCTCCAGCTATTCAATTGGAGCTCTTCTTGGTCTAGGGCATAATTACTGCTCTCTGTAGAATTAGCCCGTATCTCCAGCCTCAAGCCTCAGAAGGCTAAATAAAAGGACGACTCTGAACTCAGAATCTTTGCTACTTCCCTTTTGGAATTGGCCTGCTGGGAAAATAGTTTTCTCAGCATAATAAACCCATTTATGCTATAAATCTCTCTCATTCATTGGGGACCTGGCCAAAGGAGATCTCTCAACCCTCTTTTCTCACATCTCAACATAACCAGCTAAAGAAACAATGGTAACAGTTATTGAAGAGTAATTGGTGACTAGAACTGACAATGACAATAAATGCAGTTACTAAAATTTAGGCAATTCATAAGGCAGAGATAACTTCTTGGGTTAAAAACAGTTATTTTTAACTCTAATCTATCCTACTGATGCAAATTGTGTCCCTGATTGTGTGTCTCCTGACCTTGGGGAGGAGGGCTTGAGAGACCCCAAATCTCAAAAACCCTCCAATACAGATAGGAGGAGCTCCACCCACCTATTCATAGGGAAATTTCAAGATCTCCACCAATTCAATCAGAAATCTTGGCCTAGGGCATAATCACTGTCCTCTACAGAAACTAGCCCTTATTCTCCCCAGCCTGAAGCCTTAGAACACTAAATGCCTGCTGAGCCTCTACTTGGTGTAAATCCAGCTTTGCTTATTCCTACACCAAGAAAAGCCCACTGAGCTCCTCTGTGTAAACCCATCTTTGCTAATTCCTATCAGGAAAAGGCCCACTGAGTCATGGACAGTGTTAACTAATCTTAGCTAATAACCCACCTTTACTTCTCCCATTTTGGAACTGTCCCTCTAAGAAAGCTGCTTCTCTGCTATAATAAACCCATTTTGCCATAAACCTCTGGGGTTCAGGGAATCCACTTACTGGCCAAAGGGGGTCCCCTCACCCTTTTCTCACACCTCATCACTATTCTTTAAAACCTGAGATACTTCTATCTTACACTATATACAACTAGCCGGACTAAAGAACAATGAATGGATGTCCCAATGCCATTCAGGTCTTGGGTCACATGATAAGTAAAAGCAAAAAAGACAAATACCACCTGAAATGATGGTCACTAAATTTTTTAAAATGTACCTTTCCTGATGAGAAACCTAAGTTTGACATGAGAAATACATTTTTAAGACATGGTCAATGTAAGATTCTGTTTTGTTTGGAAAAAGCATATCTGTGGCAAGGGTTTAGTTTCAATTTTTCTTTTTCCAATGGCTAGAAGGAGGGAACAGCAATAAGGCTGCCTTCTCTCAAGAGAAAATAAAGAAAGCAAAAAGACAAAAAAGAGGATCTTTGAATGTACAAAAGGAAACAGATTCCAAGAAAGAAACAGAGTACTGCAACTTGAAAATCTGTATATAAATGAAATTTTTTGTTCATGTACAATCTTTTTAGCTATTTTACTTTGTATATACTTCTAATTATTTAGGATTTGTTAAGTTCAGAATAAAATAAAATGAAGTAAAATATGGCCATTTAAACAAAATTAAATATGCTTTATGAAATGAGAATTAAAAGAACCTGAAATGGCTATATGCAGGCACAGGTAACTCAAGAAAACTTCTTAGTTTTCATTGATGAGTTTTTAATGATGAAATCTAATTACAAAGACAATTAAATCAGAAAAGAATTATTTAAGTGTCTTAAATACAATGCAAAGGAATTAACAGGAAATAACATGTTAGCATCTGGATGTTAAAAAACAGTACTGAAAGGCTAAGTTAATTCTTCATCCAAAAACAAGACAATGAGAAAGGATTTAGGCTTTGTCTTTGTATATTTTTTCCCCTTTAGATTGATTTGATTAACAAATAACAATTATAACTAACTCCACAGTGAAGCTAATTAAGAAAAAATTTAATTGATTATAACATTTTGTGGATTCCCCCAAAGGGCAAGGGATGAAAAAGTGATCCTTTCAAAAGCTTGATAAACTGAATTGTTTCAGAGAATTTTTTCAGAGACAAAAAAAATAGAAGTAAAATTGCGAAACCATGCAATCTTAAGACACAAAAACACTAAGATTGTGAACATCTGAGACACAAGGAAGCATTACTATTTTACACTTCCTAGATGGAAGATCCTCTTTAAAAAACTCATCTCATGGATTTCTTTGGATGTTGACCTTGAGGATACCAAGAGGAATGTGGCTTATTGACTAAAAGGGAAACAAGTATAAAAACTATAACATAGAATCTATGAGAGTATATTTTAAAAATTCACCAGTGTGATAATATGAAAGACATATGTAAATACAGGGAACGAGGGGTCCCAGTGAATAAAGTGCCAGGATTTAAGTCAGAAAGATTTCTCTCTCTGAATTCAAATATGGCCTCAAATAATCACTAACTGTGCCACCCTGGAAAAGTCAATTAACTTTATTTACTTCGCTAAACTTAACTTCAATTATAATAAGCTGGAGAAGGAAATGGCATACCACTCCAGTATCATTCCCAAGAAAACTCCAAATGGGTTCATGAAGAGTAGATCATGATCGAAAAGTGACTGAACAAATACACAAATCCTACCAGGATTTCAAAAGTGCAGTTTGGCTTCTCCTTTAATACTGAGGTATGCTTAGTCTTTTAAACTTTTAAAAATTAATCAAGCAGTAAGTAGGGTTTCAGATACTTTCCATTATGTGAA
Organism: Myrmecobius fasciatus; assembly: GCA_023553655.1. Taxonomy (NCBI): domain Eukaryota; kingdom Metazoa; phylum Chordata; class Mammalia; order Dasyuromorphia; family Myrmecobiidae; genus Myrmecobius; species Myrmecobius fasciatus. The sequence continues at coordinate 141,268 of JAJPUD010000925.1, forward strand.
AACCTACCATTGCCTAGTTTTCACAGGGCCCTTCACTCTGAATTTAAGTTAGATATGATTTATTTCATTATAGTTCTAGCCAAATTGATTTTGTTCAGTAGTTTAATTCTATACAACTCTTTGTGATCCTATGTGGGGGTTTTCTTGGCAAAGATACTGGAGTAGTTTATCATTTCCTATGCCAGTGGACTAAAAAGTGTTAAGTGACTTGCTCGGGATTACACATGGAGTAAGTGTAAGGCTTTATTTGAACTCAGGTCTTCCCCAGACCTCATACTTTATCCAATGAGCTCACCTGGCTGCCTCAGCTAATCAAATTAGGTTTGGATAAATACAGCCATCAAGTTAATAGGTTGCTCACCTAATTGATACTTTCAAAGAAAAGGACCAAAAGAACCAATGAACTTGATCTCAAGGCCCTTCTGAAAAAGGTCAGCACACAGTTAGTTAATCCCAAGATGCCATCTATTTCTGGAGAGAGGAAAAAAATAGTAAATCTGAATAATCCATGTGAGGCTTGAAATGTGAATGAACAGCATAAGAGGTTTATACCACATGTAAGCTATTCATTCACATGGGCTTTTGTAATCACAATCAGCCACTAGGATACTTATAGAGAAGTCAGACTTTCAGCAATGATTACATGATGCACAGAGTTTAAAAAAAAAAAAGTTATTTTAGATAAGTATGGCAAGTACTACAAAGAAAGTGCTTTCAATATGTAGAATCCAAATAAACACATGATAGCAAACATACAGCAGACAATCCTTTCCAGATGTGTCACAGACTAAAACAAAACTAGGCCTTTAAGAAGTGGAGCTAAAGAGTAACAATTCTTGATTGGGATGCTGTGTATGTCTTATCTAGAGCTAAGAAAAACAAGGCAGCTTTAAAGGCTAATTCCTAGTGGCAGAATATGAATACCAAGATTTTTGCCTGATGTGCCTCCCTATCATTTTAATAAGACAATTCTACTATCTGATGAGGCAATCTACTCTTTTTCTCTCTTCAATAATGGTCTGGGGTGGGGATGGGGGGTGAACGACACCATTTTGGTAACAAGTAGCACTTAAAAGAATTGAATAAAAAAAAGGAAACAATTATCTTCTAGTATATTTTATATGGGATGATGATTGCTACTGGGGACTTATTTGATTATCTTAATATTTATTGTGGAAGCCTAGCCCAGCAAGTTAATTCTTTTCATTTCCACACAACTCCATAAAAATCCCTTTTCCATTAAATATTCTCTAATTAACCAAAATACCTTAAAAACAGGCACTGATGTATCTAACACTGAAGATAAAATAATCATTATTCATTTCTGCATTGAAAAAAACCAGTCTACATTGCTCTTCATTTCCAATTTAAAATATTCAACTAAAGAATAAAGAATCAATACTTTCTCCATAGTACTTAGGGCATGGAGTACACACAATAAAGGGCACTATTAATCGCAGTGATATTTTCCACACAGTAGCAAGAACATAGGTCCCCACCCATATATCTGAAATAACAAAAATGTGATTATTCAATAAATAAACTTAAAATAATTTGTAAATGTACAGTCCCTCTTTTTTTTTTAAATTTTTCTTTTTTTCTTTTTGCTCAGGCAATTGAGGTTCAGTGACTTAACCAGGGTCACACAACTAGGGAATGTTAAGTGTCTGAGACCATATTTGAATTCAGGTCCTCCTGACTTCAGGGCTGCTGCTCTGTCCACTGCGCCACCTAGCTGCCCCCCCTCTTTTATTTTTTTAAAAAAAAAAGTCTCAACTACTTCCTTCTCTCTATTTCCACTGGATATTTAACTAATTTATATTTAACTTCACTCACATTCCTCCTATGGTAACAGTAGCACAGGTACGCTCTGAAAAGGCTGGCACAGTCTCAGTGGCTGCGCTGGCTGGTCTGATATAATCCACAGTTACATTGACCTACAAGGAAAGAAAAAAATTAATCAGGGTTGAAAAAACCTAACAAAATGACCCTGGGACATCCATTCATCCTAAAATAATAAGGGGAATATGTTAATTCTAATTGATTATAACCTTGTAGATCTGAACAAATAAATCTCACACTTTGGTCATCTTACAAATGAAGAAACTAAAGGCCCAAGAGGAATGACTTGCCTTGCCTAAAATCAAACAATTAATGGGAGAACCAGAAATATAACAGAATACTTTCCACTAAATTACTCTAACTTTAAAACTATACAAATTATAATCAGGGGCATAATCTGAGAGCCACATAATTTGTACAAAAGCATAGGTAAACAGAACATTTAAGGTTTGAAACATGATAATTTTATATATACATATATTTCACAAATGTAAAATTAGAAAACCTAAAGACCAGTGGCCAACAAAAGGTTATATAGGGCACTAGAAAACAAATGAGTAAAGTTTTAGTAACATTGGTGGAAATTACCTTGAGGAAAAAAAATTAAGACATTAATGCAAGGTGTTTCATTTAAACAATGAAAACGAAGTCTAAAGAATTTTTAGTCTATCAACTCAAAGCTCCCAAAGTTTATAAGTGATTCACTGTCGCACCTATAAAATATGGGAGTTAGACCAGTGGGTGTGAAAAGTCATCAACTCTCCTAACTTTGAAATTCTATCATGTGTGTTTATATATCCATAAAAATGTATATATGTGAATATAAAAACAGATTTCAAGTAAATATAGACATTTCCATTAACATGAACGTATCTCTATATACATACTTCTTTGTATGTATATACAAGACATACTTCTATGCAATAACCACCAAAATATGTGACTTTATGTGGGCATATAAGTGAATAAGTGCTAAACAAGTAAAAATCTCATATGAATGTGTTTATGTTTGAGTATTTTCTAATAGCTTTCTCTATCTTCATTTGACACCAATACGGAGATATGTTCTTCTAATTATTCTATGTGTGTGTGTGTGTGTGTTTATGTGTGTGTGTGTGAGTGAGAGAATTTTCATATAATCAGAACTCAAATTACTTAAATCATTCTTTTCTCAATAGCATTTTGTTCATACCTCATTCCGTACAATACAACTTACAATACAGTAGGTTACTGAATGAGATTACTAAATTCCAAATTCTCTTTTTATTGAAATTGCTAGGATATCTTGTATGAACATTGTAATGTAGGCAGATGAATGTCTATCTCCCTTTCTCTTCAGGCAGGAGAGCCATTTGTTCCAGAAGATTTGTTGTTGTTCACTTGTTTTAGGCGTACCTGACCTTGGGAACCGATTTGTGGCTTTCTTGGCAAAGATACTGGAGTACTTTGCCATTTCCTTCTTCAGATTATTTTACAGATGAGGAAACTGAAGAAATAGTTAAGTTATTTGCTCAGGGTCACACCACTAGTAATTGAGAGAAGTCAGTTTTGAACTTGGGGAAAGGAGTCTTCCTGACCCCAGATTCTTCACTCTACCTGAGTGAGGTACTCTAGCCTAGCTGCCAAAAGATTAACAGGCACCATTTACTCACTTCCAGCATTCCACCTCATGCACCAATTATTCTTAACTTAATCCAAAACTGCACAGAGAAAGGAAGGAACTATATTCCATTTCGCTTCTTTTGTTAAGAAAAATGTTTAACTGAGAGGTCCATAGCAAGGTCTTGATGCTCCACCAACTATCAATGCAAATAATTGCCCTGTGTTTAAGAGTTGTACACTTACAAAGTAAACTTATCTGTTCTTTCTAATCCCTTTGTATTTTTTTAGATCAGTTATTTATAACACCCTTTGGTGTTACAGCTTTGGACAACTGTTAAAAGTTTCTTATGGCAATGGCTAAGCACAATCCATTGCAATTTGGAAGAAGGTTGATTAGCATATGTACCCCTGTCCATGTTGCCAACGAACCATTCATTAACTGCTACTTCCTGGAAGTAGCAAATCAACCAGTTACAAATCCACCTGCTGGTATACCATCCATTCTGCTTTGTTTGGGTTTTTTATACAAGAATGGCATGAAAGTAAATTGTATGTATTGCATTCTCATAATCTACCAATTAAATAACTGTCGCAAAGACGTAATAGGTTTTCGTTTATCATGAGTTGTTGAAATCCTTTGGATTATCTATGATCACCGCTTCGTTTTCTATATGTTCATTGCATCTTTAAGAAATATATTCTAGGGGCAGTTACGTGGCGCAGTGGATAGAGCACCAGCCCTGAAGTCAGGAAGACCTGAATTCAAATCTGGTCTCAGACACTTAACATTCCCTAGCTGTGTGACCCTGGGCAAGTCACTTAACCCCAATTGCCTCAGCAAAAAGCAAAAAAAAAAGAAATATATTCTAGATAGAATTTAGACAGAAATCTAAGTCAAAATTACTTATAACTAGGTAAGTTGCAGGTTTTTCCTTTTGCCTTTTTACTTACCTATTGAATAAGCCTTACTGTGATAACATTAACAAATATACATGTTTATCTAGAGCAATAACACTTAGATGTGTGTAGTAGGATGCTACAAGGCCAGCCTGCCTAGCCTCCTCAAACAATTGTAGTAAAAAAAGACCCTAAGCCAAGGTGAAAGATTTGAACTAAAAAGTTCAAATTGGAGAGTAAGCAACAAAGCTCCTCTCCACCACTAAAACAGCATAGAAATTGAGTCTTTGAGTGTGTGCCCTATGAGTCATATTTAATATGGGTATACACTGTCAGCACCGTATAAACTTCACAGGCAAAAATGTAATGTTTCTGGACATGCTGTGTGTTGCACCTGATATGCACATAGGCTATCAGCCGTGGACATGCTTCAGAGACAAAAATGGAACATGCCACTTAGATGACATAGAACTAAACCACACAGGATACCACCAGAAAGCCAAAGCTCCTATATGCTTATATGATGTTTCATTTCTGTGTTGAAAGGGAATTTTTCACTGAGGCCTAGAATTTAAATGGACAAAAGGACCAATTACTCACACTCATCTTAGCAAATACCAAGTAAGTAAAAAGACTTTTTAACATCCCAATAAAGCTTCAAATGATGCTATGTGTGGAATCAGGTGATAAAGCAGTCATTATAAAATATGATGTATATTAAATATCTCATAAGACTGTACCTTTTCGACAGGAAAAGTTTATGATGAATGTTGGAGGGGATGTGGGAGGGCTGGGACACTGATGCATTGTTGTTGGAGCTGTGAACGGATCAAACCATTCTGGAGAGCAGTTTGGAACTATGCTCAAAAAAGTTATCAAACTGTGCATACCCTTTGACCCAGTAGCATTTCTATTGGGCCTATATCCCAAAGAAATCAAAAAGGAAGAAAAGGGCCCCACATGTACAAGAATGTTTGTAGCAGCCCTTTTTGTAATGGCTAGAAACTGGAAACTGAATAGATGCCCTTCAATTGGAGAATGGCTGAATAAATTATGGTATATGAATGTTATGGAATATTATTGTTCTGTAAGAAACGACCAGCAGGATGATTTCAGAGAGGCCTGGAGAGACTTGCATGAACTGATGCTGAGTGAAATGAGCAGAACCAGGAGGTCATTATATACGGCAACAACAGTGCTATATGACGATCAATTCTGATGGACATGGCTTTCTTCAACAATGAAATGTTTCAAACCAGTTCCAATTGTTCACTGAAGAAAGCCATATACACCCAGAGAGAGGGATGTGAGATGTGGACCACAACATAACATTCTTGTACTCTTGATCGATGTTTGCTTACATTGTGTTTCCTTTATCTGATGTTTCTTTCTTGGGGATACGATTTTTCTTGCACAACAATAAGTTTGGAAATATGTACACATATATTCGATTTACCAAGTATTTTAATGTAATTGACATGTAGTGGATATCCTGCCATCTAGGGGAAGGGTGGGGAGTTGGGGGAAAAATTTGTAACAGAAAGCTATGTGAGGGTTATTGTTGAAGAATTACCCACACATATGTTATGCAAATAAAATTTAAAAAAAATTAGTTGAGAAAAAAATTAGCGAAAATCAATAAAAATGCAATAGAACACAGAAAAAAAGAATGTACCTTTTCAATGTGCAAATCCTAACTAAATATGAAAACATTTATAAAGAACTATGACTATGATTCATATTAAAATATTTATAAAAATATATATATAATATATATTTCACTAGCTGATTAGAAACCATCCCTGAAAGCATCCACTTTTCCACATACCAGGTCAGTGAATTTTAACAAGTCAAAAGGTATAAGAGGCCTTGGTATCAATAAGTCATGCCACAGGTGAAAATCATCAAAATTCTTTCACATTGTTCTCAAAAACTCCAACAACAACAACAACAACAACAACAACAACAACAACAACAACAACAACAACAACAACAACAACAAC
>JAJPUD010000925.1:149472-203158 GCA_023553655.1 Myrmecobius fasciatus
TAAAGTCAGGAGGACTCTGGGCAAGTCACTTAACCCCAATTGCCTCAGCAAAACAAAACAAAACAAAACAAAACAACCACCACAACCACAACAACAAAAAACAGAAAAAGAAAATCAGTCCTGCCCTCAGCAAGCCTATATTCCATCAGATATAATCATGTAACACAAGAATAGTATGGTGGGCAAAAGGGCAGCATAGCAAAAGGGGATTCAATTTTCAAGAAAATCAACAAATACATCAAAGGAACTCACAGATAGTATCATCACCATCATACAAATGGAAATTACTACAAATTTTTATCCACCTCTCTCATTCACACTATGACAAAATTTGCACTCCTAGGTCTTAACTTGTCCTAAATTCCTACTCTTATTTAACTATCTTACTTAATTCTGAAGATTCTCTGACCAGATTCACCATATCCTTTAGAAACTAAAAGGATACTGAAACATAGTCATTCCTAAGTCTAAACAAAAAGAAAGTCCAATAAAGACAGTGAAAATCATAAAAAAGGGATAGGGCAAATTAAGATCAGGAATATAAACTCCTTAAGATTGATCTTTTTTTTTTTTTGGGGGGGGGGGCCTGAGGCAATTGGGGTTAAGTGATCACACAGCCAGGAACTATCAAGTGTCTGAAAACAGATTTGAACTCAGGTCCTCCTGACTTCAGGGCTGGTGCTCTATCCACTGCATCACCTAGCTGCCCCCTAGATTGATCCCAGTCTTACGCATCTATTCGAATATAAAATATTAAATTGTAAATAACACCGCCCCCCCCCAAAAAAAACCTCCTCCTTCCCTAAAGTCTTCAGATAAGGTTTTCAGAAAAATATTCCACTTCCAAACTATTTTAATTAGGTGCTAGGGTTGACACTTTATAACCCCATATGGTTAGCATGATTTGAAGCATATCTCCTCAATGGTATATAAATCTATAATGTTTACAAAAACTGTAAAGCAGTCAAGGATGTTGTTTGCATGATTTCATGCATTTCTGAAAATGGATCCTCCTAAAGGCACTAAGGTTTTTATCTTGAAGGAAGAGGAATTGCTAAACATGGAACCCACAGAGAACTAACAAGTTCCATCTGACAACAGAAATTTATACATGTGGACATCTCTGCCGACCTGATAAACTCAAAGTCTGTATCATACTAAGGATGAGATCTGAAAACAGGCAAGATGAAACACTTAAAATGAAATCATCAGTTATTCTGCAAGTATCTCTAATGACCAAAGAGTTCTTTTTTTGTAATATATTTCCATTGTATGGAACTTCTGTATTAATTATAGCAGAAGAATAATGAGAAGGAAGAAACTTTTAAAAATTAATATTACTTGAATATATACTGTACAATTTGTGTATTTCAATTATATGCCCTTATGAAAATTGCAAAGTGAATTCATTTTGGCCTCCAACCTATCCATTACATCTTTAACATGGTTCTTTGAAGAAAGAGTAGTCGAGGTGATTATTTTCTTAAGATCAAAGATTCAGAGCTAGTGAAGACATTAGAGATCATCAAACCCATTTTATACAAAAGGAAACCAAAACTCAGAAAGAAGCAGCAACTTCTACTACTATAATGTAATGAAGCAGCTTCTGTGAAATTAACAGACAAGAATATAGCAACTTGCATAAGAGCTATGAAACAGCTATAGACTAGAAAGCCAAATAGAAGGATCAAAGGCAGGAACTAAACACAGAATTATGGGGGTGAAAAGAGATTGTGAAATAGCACAATATGAAAACATGCATTTCAATTATAAAGTTAACAAGAAAGACAAAGACAGATACCTGACACAAGAAAAAAGGAAGAAAGGGAGAAGGGACACAAGGAGAAAAAGAGAAAGGACCAGATTAGCTGAACAAGTATTTGTTGTTCCATTGCCTCAACCCCACTACAAAACCCCTTCAAAATAAGAGCTACCTATAACAGAGAAACTATTCTAAAATTTCATGACAAATTATTTGAGATGCATACCTGAACAAGTGATTCTAATTTGTAATAATACAACAAAAGGAAAAACTGCTATCTACAACACAGAGCAATATAAACACATACTTTTCTGATTACCTATAATGTCTTAAATGTTCTTAACATAGCACAGCACTAGAAACTAATTTAGTATGGTAAGAAGACAAGAAGAGAATTTTGATCTCCACAAGCTGAAAAGGCCATTCTAAGGGCTGAAAATTCCCAAGAATAATTACAAGTATCAAGAAACTTAGAAACATTCCTAAGATATTTTTACAAGTATAGAAGATCAGGACACTTGTATGTCCTTTGAATTGCTTTAATACATGCAGTAGTAATTAACCTAAGTGGTTCTATTCGTATTTACTAAATTACTTGTGAGCATTATAGTAAAGAAGATAAAAAGCCAACTTCAAAGTCAGGAAGACTATATTTGAGTGCTGCTCTAACAATATATGCTGACTGTATGATCCTAGACAAGTCACCTAATTTTTTAGTGATCCAGGTACAAATAATATCCTAATTGCTGAAAAGGAAATGGCCACCTTGGACAGATGGCATTTACTCATCTGAGTATCCTCTACCTCAATGAATTCACAGGACCAGCCTCTATTCCCATTAAATTATTTAAATGACTTCTATAAATGCAAATAACACTATTTCAAATAGCTTCCTTTTGAGGAGGAATGTCACACTTCATAGTACCATTTCTCTAGCGTGTTAATATCTAGTTTGAGTCTTTTTTCAGTTCAAAGCCTACTGTCAATCCTAGTCATATCTGTCTATGAGCTGCCAAGGTCAGCCATAGTCAGAGGGAATAAAACTATTCCAGGAAGAATAATCTTTGGAGGAGTTATAAACAAATATACAGGTGTTGATGTCTTTATATGGTGATCACTCAATGATACTGAGTAGCCCTGAAAACTTTTTTCTAACAAAATTTTACATAATTTATATACCAAGAAAGCAAAAATACAAAGCCATATAGAAACAAAATATTAGTTTTATGAATGAGTCTGTTTTCTCAATGTCTCTAAGTGATTAAAAAAACGCCCAAAAACCTTTGAAGTCAGGAAAGTGAAAACAAATTAAAATGTTATAACCATACACCACATATACACCTCCCCTCAAAAAACCTGCAGTGGCTTTTCACTTCCTATTTTAAAAAATTACAATATCTTGGGCTTGACATTTAATCTAAGCTCACTACCTTTCTTACATTATCTCATTCTGTTTCCCTTTAGATACCAAACAGCATTTTGTGAACCCAAACTAGCATTTCTGATAGTGCTCTGTTCTTTTCTACTATTCCTTGAACATACTTCTTTCATATTTTAGTCAGCTGGAATTCTTCTGTTCCTACAAAACTCAACTCAAATGCCACTTTGTCCATGAATTATTCGTTAATTCTTTAGCTAAAAGTCTTTTCTCATTTTGCTCTCTTTTTTTGCCTTCTCTCTGTGTCCCATACTTACACGTGTTATGTAAAGTCCATTACACTGTAGTGCCCTCTAGGGCAAGGACTGCCTTTTTTTCCCCCTTTATTTCCACTGCCATGAAAATTGTCTTCTATAGCAGAAGCTGAAATATGTAATCCTCATCATGAACTAAATTTTTTCAGGAGGAGAGGGAATAGAAAATGGAGGGGGAGAGGAGAGGAAAGAGAAGTAGGGGGGAGAAGGAGGGAGAAGGAAAAGAAGAGCAAAGGAGAGAGAGAAATTTGACATCCAAATTTGACAAGCAGGAAAATAAGATAAGCAACGTGGAAAGAAAAAATGTCAAAACCCAACAACTCAGCATCAGTAACCAGAGCAAAAACTACCTTAAGCTCAAATATTACAATTGCTCAAAACGTCTTTGGCTACAGTAAGTCAGAAAAAAAAAATGGGATTCCACTTATTCATAGTTCTCAAACATTTACAACCATGTTCTCATTGGAATTAAGGAAAAACAATGAATCAGACAATTCTACCTACAAATTAGAAACGACTGGACAGGAAGGTATTTTTGCACAAAATGCCAACACTTGGCTAGCTGAGAGGACTCTGCTATATCTTGGTTACAGTAGAGGGCACTATTACCACATTCTTAAGGAACTGTACACGATTTCTCAAAGTCAATAATTATTATGTATGGTATTTTCTAATTGTTAAGGGGAAGGGGCAATCTTAGGAACAAAGGGAGAAAAGTTATGCTACTTTATCTCATAATTATAGTTCCCTAGTTTAGCTAATACATGCCTTTAGCTAAAGAAAAGGGGTGACTATGAAGGCCACAGAAGGCTGAAATCTTTGCCTCAACCTTTCTGCTTTACTGTACACAAGAGAGAATAATCCAAGGCAGTAGCTGCTTTAACCACCTAACAGACTGAAGGACTGATGGTCTATATCTTCTTTCTCTTCACCATGCAAAGCTTTGAGTTCTTGTTAAAAGCTCTAAACTCACTCTAACAGCTCATTCTACTATAATTTCCTGGAAAAAAAATTTCATATATTCTTTGACCAAACCATCTAAATTCTTTAATCCAATTATGCATATCCTCAAACTTATCACAAACATCTAACATTTCCTTTATCTATTTCCCTTGGAAATCCAAATTTCTTTAAGATTTTACAATTAGAATTCAAGGTATATCCAAAGATATAAAATATCACATGATTCTTTCACTGTTAGATTGAGTTTTCAAAATTCATTTGCTCATCTCAGTTCCCAAGCTAAAAGGTCAGGGTCACCAATCTAAGGGAATCATAGAGGAATGAGTAAAAAGGCTGTATGCTTTTGATTCCAGTGAACAGTGTTACATTGGTGCCATTGCAAGTACACATAACCCTATCTGCAACTATACTGCCAATCTCACTCTGAGGAGGTGATGATGCCACTACTACCACATGCTTGCCATATGTTAGGATCTGTTTTGTCTACTTGTCACATAAACATCAAGGAAATGCAGTTTGGCAGGCTTATCACTGACAGCCTGACATTTCTGGTTGGTCTGGTTGCTGTACCTGATCACTAACATCATCTCCATGAAGGGGATACCAAAATGTTTTCTCCCAATTGTGCTGTCACTGAGACATACTCTATAATGAATCCACTATATAATCTCGTTATATGACTTTCTCTATATTCCTGACTCTATCATCTCAAAAGGGTTAAGTCCTATACTCCTTTTCCCTTTCTTAATCTTGCTTCCTAAAAAGGAAATATTTAGGAAAAGTATTATAACAATCTAGTTATATTACCTTTGTGAGCTCTCATTACCTAATGTACCCACTACCAAGATTATGAATATTCAGTTGAGGGTAGGGTAGGAAAGCCATGACACCTAGCCTACCATCTTTTATTCTTCTCTGCAATAATCAGTTTTTGACCCTTAATGAAATATCCACTGTGAATGTTTGCTTTGGACTGAAGCCACAACTATCAATGATCTTAATGCAGGTAATGGTTATTAATGCATTCTGGACACAATAGATAGGAAAAAACCCAACCCTGTCAACACAAACCTCAGGCCATCTTAAACCTGCAACAGTCACTTAGATACATGAGATATGATTGTCATGACCTAAAAAGATATACAATAGCTATGTTGTATAAAGTAAGCCAGGATTAAAGAGGGAAAAGGACCCACACATACAAAAATGTTTGTAGCAGCCCTATTTGTAGAGGCAAGAACTGGAAACTAAATGGATGCCCATCAGCTGGGGAATGGCTGAATAAGTTATGGTATATGAATGTAATGGAATATTAGTCTATTAAAAATAGTCAGCAGGATGATTTCAGAAGGACCCAAAGAGACTTAAATGAACTGATACTGAGTAAAGTGAATAGAACTAAGAGAACATGGAACATTGTAACAGCAAGATTTTGTGATGATCAACTGCGATGGCCTTGGCACTTCTCAACAATGAGGTGATTCAAGGCACTTCTAATAGACTTGAGATAGAAAGTGCTATCAACATCCAGAAGGAGAACTGTGAAGAATGAATGTGGATCAAAGCATATTATTTTCATGTTTTGGATGGTGTTTGTTTCCTTGCTCCCCCACCCCACTTGATATGGTGTGTGCGTGCGCACAGCATGATGAATGTGGAAATATGTCAAATTGCTTACTGCCTTGGGGAGAGGGTAAGGGGAAAAAGAGGGAGAAAAATTTGGAACAAAGGTTTTGCAAAGATAAATGTTGAAAACTATATTTGTTTGTATTTAGAAAAATAAAATAAACCAGAATTCCATATTCCTGGATTTAAGAGCCTACTCTTTCAGTTCTATGCAATAGTTCTCTGAATCAAAGTTATTCCATTTATGACTAAAAGCAGAAATTATTATATAAAATAAAAGCTTGGGAATTCTTTTTAAAGGACACAATGAAAAACTACTTATCAACAGAATGTGATGAGAGAGTCACAGTTCAAACTGCCAGCTGTCAGTAAATTTACTTGCTGTCAAATATGAGGGGAAAAAATCATTGTCAATTACATCTGCTAAAGAATGCACGTCAGTTAAAACAGAGGATAGTCTAAAAAACATGTCCTTATACCAGTACTCCACAACAAGAAATTGTCTGAAACAATGATGAAAAGTTCCCTCCTAGGATAAACTAGACATAGTGAAAAGCTTGTAAGACAGAAGATATCCTAAACATAGGAAATAAATAATCTTAAACAGAGACCACTTTGGATCCTTAAAATGAACTGATCTGAATTTTCTAGCATATACTGAAAAATATCAATTGCCTTTTCTCTTCCACTGTATCTACTGCCAATGAAGAAGTAACTAAATAAGGAATAGGTCCCTTTAGAAAGGCCTTAAGATAGAGGGACATGGATTCACTGACAACCCTCTCTTTCCCTTTTGTTCTCATTATAGCAAACCTGTGAGATGACACTGGGATTATGCTAGCATCAGATGAAAACAGAACATCCTTCTCCTGGTTCTGCTCAAGACTATCCAGTTTTGCCACCATGACTCAGTTGCATTCTCACTCTTATCATGTTACTCCTGCAGCTTTTTTCTCCAACTCTTGAGTTCCTTCTGGAACTTCCATTTCAAGTGTCCAGGACACTATCCTTCTTTTCTCCCTCTACTCTGATTCTGACTTTTCTTGAATGTGGGTATTTGCTTCTCATATTACTCTTGCTTTTCAGTTCCTTTTTAAAGTACAATCTTCTTCCATTTCCCAAGGTCAGGGACTTTTTTTGTTTGAACTTGTACCCTCCCTCCCACCCCCTCCACTACTTATTGACTTGACTTTCTTAATCATGGAGCCAGACTATGAAATGACTTTTGTTCCCTAGCTGGAGCAATGCCTAAAAGAAGTTACAGGGGCAGCTAGGTGGTGCAGTGGATAGAGAACCAGCTCTGAAGTCAGGAAGACCTGAGTTCAAATTTGGCCTCAGATATTTAACACTTCCTAGCTGTGTGACCCTGGGCAAGTCACTTAATCCCAAATGCTTCAGCAAAAAACCAAAACCAAAACCAAAAAAAATAAAAATAAAAAATAAATTTGAAAAAAAATTCCTAACAAACTTTCAATTCCCAGTTACCAACTACTCTCAGATAATTTCCCACAACTTGACAAAGAGAGATTGGAATACAACATAGGGGTTTACAAAATCTTGCCTTAGTTTTAATATTAACATATTATAAAGAGAAAAATTACAGATAAAAGGAAAAAAATCATAAATAAAATAATCAGTCTTCTGGAAGAAAAGGGCTTCAGGGGATACTTGTCTGTCTCTTGAGTGTGGCAAATTCTCTGAAATACCAGTGGTCTAAGTTAAGAGACAGTTACACAAATAATCAGCCAGCTTTGAGAAGGATAAGAGCCAGAAATAGGAGGGATTCACACAAGGGCCATGTCTCAGAGGTAAAGCACAGAATCAAAAAAGGGAAAACATTCGACAAAGAATCTTCTCAACAGAAAGTGCTGCAGTTTGCCAGGGGGGAAACAATGGTGGCTTTTACTGAGATATAAAAACAAAAAAAAAGATTATTTGAACTAAGTTAAAAAAGAATGCATCATGGCAGTGATGGTCCTTGGGAAAATGCAATAGGTCACAAAAGTGACCTTTACTTTCATCTCCATTTATCATTCAGATAATAAAGTAATCCACCTGCAGTCTGCTTTCACATGTACATATAAACCCTGTGCAGACAGTCACTCAAAACGACCCCAAATGATATTCACCCTTCAAGGACTCCTGTGTATCCTGGTTACCTGGACTGTGAGAATATATATATATCTTCTGCATACAAAGCAATATATCTCTCTCTGCCCTATCACCCAGAATCATACTCTTATGATGCTTTCCCCCTATCTTCCTCTATATTCAAACCAATAGTATGGTTAACGATGAAGAAAAAAAAAATGCAAACTCTCATCTAACACTAAACTATAAAAAGAGAAACAATGATTATTTAATACAATTGATTTTAAAAGATCAAAAGCATTTAAGTACTTATTATGGATTAGATACTAAACTGGGCACTAGTGGTAGAAGGAAAGGAAAAGGAAAAAGAAAAAGAGAACTTAAATTTTATTGTGATAAACACAACATACATGCATAAGTCAATTCAAAATGCTAAAGTTTGAAAAGATTTAAGAAAGGTCTCCTGTGGGAGGGAAGAACTTGCTTCCTGTCTACAGTACATGACAGATCTGATAAGGGTACCAAAGATTTCATTCCCCAAAAATGGATCTATCTGGAAGAGACGCATTTAGCAAGGGGCAGGGAAGGAAGAAATGGACATAAAAAAGGATGTTATGTTCTCAGAGAGATAACTACCACAGATCACAGACAAGTAGGGTTATTTGTTCATGTTCATATAACTAGTAAGTATAAGAGGCATGATTTAAATCTAAATCTTCCTGACGGCAAACAGAGTAATCCATTTTTTCATACTATCTCATTCCTATCATTCATATTCAGATGAATGTGCTTTATATTTCATTTTTATGAGATAATTCAATCTACCAGGAATAGGAATGTTAACTATTATGTCAATACCACTGTTTCCCATAAATTTATTTCTATGGATGTAAAAATATAATGGTAATTTAAACATTTACATTAAAGAGAATGTCCCTCAAACACCTTATAATTACAGGTATTGCAAATACAGGCATAACACAGAAATATTTCAGATTATATTCCAGACCACTGCAATTTAGAAATTCAGTAATTTTTTGGTTTCCTGGTACATATAAATGTTAGGTTAGGTTTTAAAAATAGTTTATGGCAAAAAAATGCTTTAAACGTCATCTGAGCTTTCAGTGAGTCATGATCTTTTTGTTTTTGGAGGGTCTTGCCTTGATGTTGATAGCTGTTAACTGATCAGAGTGGCAGTTGCTGAAGGTTGGGGGAGTGGGGAGGGAGAGACTGTTTTGTTCCTGACAATTTCTTAAAATAAAACACCAATGAAGTTTGCTATATGGATTGCCTCCTCCTTTCACTTGTGTATTAACTTCTCCTCCCTAGGAGGAGGTTAGGTTCATTTTAATGATCATGCAATGTATGTAGCGGGAAGGGGAAGATATGTAGGTGTAAGTACATAAGATGTGGAGTACCCAGCAAATGGGGAAACAAGGAAGGGACCTTGCAGCCAGGAATTGGGATACGATGCTTGATCCTCCTTCTCTCTTGGTATATACCTATTCTACAATATGACACAACAGCTTCTGCTTTTAACTTCATTGCCTTCTGAGTCCAAGAGGTTTACTTCTCAAAATACTGAGATACTCACCAAAAGGTGACACACAGAGACATGATATGAATACATGCTATTGGGAAATCTGCATCAGCAGATTTGCTAGACATAGGATTACCACAAAACCAATCTGTGAAAGAAAAATACCCCCCAAAACTACAAAGCACAATGAAATGATGCACAATAAAACATATGCCTGCATTATCACTTCAGTACTTCAAAGGCATATAGTGTCATATATGTTGGAATTTCTTTCAGCAACATAGTGTAATTGCTCTATGCCATACCAGATTAATTGTGGGAACTGCTTGTGAAATATGCCCCTACCCCCATATACTACACTGGAGTAAATCAAGTGATCAAGCTCCTCTGAATATAACTGAATCAAAAACAAAGTTATGTTTATCAATGGTTTCATTCTCAAACAACTTCTAGCTGGGTAAAATTTTCAGAAAACACAACTCAATTAACAGAATGAGCTTTGTGGAATTATTATTTTCATTTTAAACCAAGGACAAAAGAGTCCTGGTTTAAAATGGTTGGTGACTGGGTGACTTGGTTGGGTCCCTTAAGCTAATGTAAAGAGTGTAGCATCTTACGTTAAAAAAAAAATTATATATATATATAAAATGAAGTACTGAAAGATACAGTGAAGAAAAGAAACATTAGAGGACAAACTTATCAACCCATTACTAGTTAAAAATGAACCAACCCCCACCATCAAATAAAATTACATAAAATAGTGGAAAACCATGAGTCTTGGAAGATAATAGGGGGGGAAAAAAAGGCCAGAGTAAACAGGGGACATGGTTCAACATAGAGCTTTTTTTTAAAATTTAAACTTCTAAAATCTTATTTACTTAGTAATTTTCCTCCATTTACATTTAGAATATTTTTTTTCCATTTGTTTTAAAAATTTTTGAGTTTTAGGTTCTCTCCCCCCCATAATTAAAAAACCACATGTGAAGTTATGCAAAACACTTAAATGAAGTTGTAAAAGACAACATAGATATCCTATCCTAATGAAAATAAAAATCCTCAAGAAATATTGATATGAAATATGAAAAAGTGAGAGGGGAAAGGGGAAGGGAGACAGAAAGAATGCTTCAATCTGCATTCAGGACACAATCAGTTTCTTCTCTGGGTAGGAATAGGATTTTTCATCATGTCCTTCAGAGTGTTTGTGGATGATTGGATGATTGTACTACTGAAAAGAGGAAAGTCATTTACATCTGGTCATCCCAGAACATTGCTATTATTTTGCATGCAGTACACATTTCACTTTACTTAAGGTTCTTGGAGGACTTTCCAAGTTTGTTTTTCTGAGAGCATCCTGCTCATCATTTCCTGTAGAATATTAATATCCAATCACAAACACATACCATACTTTATTGAGCCATTCCCCAATTGATGGGCATCCCCTCAATTTCAATATTTATGCCCTGAGAAAAGAGCTGCTTTGAATATTATTTGTAATAATATTTTCCTTAAAAAAATCCCTTTTGGTATTCATGCCTAGTGGTGGTGTTATTATGCATGAACTTACAGCCCTTTGGGCACAGATCATTCAAAATAGATATAAACACACATATAAAGCCTCAGAAAAACTGAAACAGCAAATGAGGAAGGTGCTCCCTAAATCAAAACACTGACTGGAATTTCAGTTTCTAAAATGCAATCCCCAAAGTCATCTACTAACTCCAAGTCCAGATTCTTTAATGTTTAACCACTACATTCTGTCTTCTATAGATTCTTGGCAGATTTAATGAGGTAAAAAGTGGACATCTTTTCTAATTTATGCACTGGAAACAGCCATCATGGCATGAATTGTTAAGGAAAGTTGAACATGGAAAATAGGAATAAAAGTGATACAAGCTGCATTTTAAAAATACAAGCAATTTTAACTGAATTAAGCTGAGGATTTAATTCAAAACTTGAAATTATTTTGTTTTCAATAGAAAACCAAAAAATTACTGCTTATAAAAGAATTAAATTCTTAAGTGTAACCATCATTTCCCCCTTTTATTAGAATGCTTAATATTTAAAATAATGAGAATTGAGATTTATATTTTCCTCCATTTATTTTTAATATTGAGTTAATTTCATAATTTGTATTTGGGGAGAGAGGTTTCTTTTTCTCTATACAGTGAACACAATATTTTCAGTTATTTTTGCTTAATCTACTTTAATGGCATTTCTTCCCCTCATTTTCAAAAGCCCCATTTCCCATCAAGTTTGTCATACCCAAACAGTTTTAGAATTTTGCTTAATTTATTAATTTTACTTTATTTCTTCTATTTAATTTTATGACTTTTTATTTCTCTCAGTTAAATATTAAAATAAAACACCTTTTCTTCTTTCTTTCAACATCTTTCATGGCTTTTTATATCCTTTTTGTCCCCCCCCTTTTCTGAAAAGATTTCCTTTCCTCATTTTCTTTTAAATCTCTTCTTTTTCTAGATGCATATTCTTATTCTTATTCCTTCATTCTGATTCTTATTCCTTCATTTTCTTCAGGTTGTACTCTCAAATTCACCACCTTGCCCAAACTTCTTCATCCAGGAAGAACACTTCAGTCCTGGAATTCATACCTCAGAAATATCCTCCAACCCTGAAACACCTCCAAGTTTTTATTTTTCTCCCGAAAAATGTAAGCTCCTTGAGGACAGAGAATATCTTTCCCCTTGTATTTGTATTTCCCAGTGCCTAGTACAAAGCAAGCTCTTAAAAAAACAAAAAAAAAATGCTTATTAACTGACATGCACATTTATTCCTTCTGAAGTTTCTGAATCCCTCAAGGAATTAAAGCTCCTCAACTATCTCTTTTTTTCTGTGTAGATTTTGCCTGTTACTCCATATTTTCTATTGTTTAATTCTTACAAGTATCCACATCCCCATAGGAAATAGAAAGGAAGCAGAGCAAAGTTACAAGAAAAGGAATCTCAGAACAGCACTGAAAACAAAGAGGAAAAAGCGGAAGGCTGAGAAGATGTTCTATTGGAGCTGTGATGTGTATGGGCATTCTCTCAAAAAAGAGAAGGCTTCAAGTTAGGGATATCAAATTAGTCAGAGAGAACTAACTCTCCCGACTAAGATATCCAGAGAGAGCTACAGAAAGGTTTTGAGACTTTAGAGAACGTTTACTGCTCTCTACTGCCACCTCAGGCCATTTAAAATAACTTTTGATAGTATAAAATATTTGGGAATATATCTGCCAAGGGAAAGTCAGGATCTATATGAACAAAACTACAAAACACTCTCCACACAAATAAAGTCAGATCTAAATAACTGGAAAAATATCAAGTGCTCTTGGATAGGTGGAGCGAATATAATAAAGATGGCAATACTACCTAAACTAATCTATTTATTTAGTGCTATACCAATCAAACTCCCAAGAAATTATTTAACTGACCTAGAAAAAATAACAACAGAATTCATCTGGAAAAACAAAAGGTCAAGAATTTCAAGGGAATTAATGGAAAAAATGCAAATGAGGGTGGCCTAGCTGTACCAGATCTAAAACTATATTATAAAGCAATGATCATCAAAACCATTTGGTACTGGCTAAGAAATAGAGTAGTGGATCAGTGGAATAGGTTAGGTTCACAGGACAAAATACTCAATGACAATAGTAATCTAGTATTTGATAAACCCAAAGACCCCAGTTTTTGGGACAAAAACTGCTGGGAAAATTGGAAACTAGTATGGAAGAAACTAGGCACACACTAACACCAGAACTAGAGATCATCGTTAATCACAAAATAGATAAGTTTGAGTATATGAAGTTAAAAAGTTTTTGTACAAACAAAATGAATGCAGACAACATTAGAAGGGTAGCAATAAACTGGGAAAATATTTTTACATTCTGATAAAGGCCTCATTTCTAAAATATATAGAGAATTGACTCAAATATATAAGAATTCAAGCCATTCTCCAATTGATAAATGGTCAAAGGATATGAACAATTTTCAGATGAAGAAATTGAAACTATTTCTAGTCACATGAAAAGGTGCTCCAAATCACTATTGATCAGAGAAATGCAAATTAAGACAACCCTGAGATACCACTTCACACCTGTCAGATTGGCTAAGATGACAGGAAAAGATAATGATGAATGTTGGAGGGGATGTGGGAGAACTGGGATGCTGATGCATTGTTGGTGGAACTGTGAACAGATCCAGCCATTCTGGAGAGCAATCTGGAACTGTGCTCAAAAAGTTATTTTCAGTTATTTTAAATGGAATTTCTCTTTGTATCTCTTGATGTATTTTGTGGGTGATGTATAAAAATGCTGATGATTTATGTGGATTTATTCTGTATCCTATAACTTTGCTAAAGTTGTGGATTAATTCCAGTAGTTTTTTAGTTGATTCTCTAGGGTTCTCTAAGTAGACCATCTTATCATCTGCAAAGAGTGATAATTTGATTTCCTCATGATCTACTCTAATTCCTTTAATCTCTTTTTCTTGTCTTATTGCCAAAGCTAGCATTTCTAATACAATATTGAATAGTAATGGTTAGAGTTATTAGAGTTGTTATACTATAATTTATTCAGCTACTCTCCAACTGATGGGCATGCATTCAGTTTCCAGTTTCTAGCCACTACTAAAAGGGCTGCACTGCCACAAACATTTTTTTGCCCTTTCCCTCCTTTAAGATCTCTTTGGGATATAAGCCCAATAGAAACTTTGTACATACAAAGAGTATGTACAGTTTGATAGCTTTTTGAGCATAGTTCCAAATTGCTCTCCAGAATGAGAAACAGTATTTATAAAACAATAATTCACTAACATACTGTCCATAAAGGAAAAAAGAAAGACTCCAACAAAGAAATCCCTCACTTCTTTAATATGGTATGAAAAAGAAGGAGACCTGGAAAACTTTATGAAGATTTTTTTTTTTTAATTTGGCCACTTGGGAAATCCATTATTTTAAGGCACTAAAAGCAAATCAATAATTTTGAGGTTATCATTTTATTAGTTGATACCCTGTAGAATCATTGCATATCCAACTTGAATTGGTAGAGACAGAACAAAAACCAACCCCTAATAATTATTCATTTGGATAGAATCTCCACCAGACATAATCACCTCAATTCTAAGATATAAAAGATCCTCAAAGGAGAGTAAATTCAGAATGTAAGAGGCTGTCTACCACTTGATTTTTCATCATGTTGTTCCTACAAATCCTTTTTTTCTTAGAAGCAGCTACTTCTCTAAAACAAGCAGGTACCTTGAGAAAACCTGGCATGAAAAATTTCTATGTGCTCATTCAAAAGGACCCAGCAAACTGAGAGGACCTTGTTAAGAGAAAAACAAAAAACAAATCATTAACTACTTACAAAAAAAGTCTGTTAACTTATAGTGAACCAAGTTATTCTTTATTGCAAAAAGGATAAAAGATAATGCATTTAGCAAAACATGCTTTTCCTCTTAAGGCTAAAAAAAAGTGCCAGGGACCCAACATTCGCGGCCAAAATGGGCACAGAGAATGAGGCAGATGCCTACACTACACATTTAACATTTCTTATTTGAAGGATTAAAACATCTTTCCCCACCAAATATCCATTTGGGTGTAAGTACGTCTATGTACAGATGTGTGCACACAGACATACATGCACACATACAAGAGAGAGAGAAGGAGGGAGAGGAGAAAGTCAAGAGAGAGTGAGACAGAGGAGGGAGGGAAAGAGAGAATCTGTGCAGAGATGGGACAGATATTATCAACAATCATCCATTGTGAGAAGAAAACTGTTTAGAGAAGTCTAAATTATTCTGTCACAAACATCCATTTTTATCCCCAGACTAATTAATTAAACATTAAAACATCTATTTCATTTAATATTGGTAGAGAGATATATACTAGGGAGACAAGTATAAATGAAATGACTACTATACTCAAGAAGCTTACAGGGAGCAATTTGCACCCCGATATATAAATACAAGATGAAGAAGGAAGGGTTTAGTTCTAACAAGGACCATCTTCCATTTAAAAGAAGTGGCTCTTGAATTGAATATTTCTGATAGGAACTACAGGTTGGGGTGAAATGGGGAATTGTTCTTGTCTAAAAGACAAACTGCAAAGATTGAAAGTTAAGAAATGAAATGTCATGTAGGGGAAACATCAAGTAAAGCCATTTGGATAGAATGTCAAATGCATATAGAGGAATAATGTGGAATCAGTTTGGAAAGATAGATTAAAGCCAGATTGAAATGAGTTTTAAATGCTGAATATGGTTTGCATTTGCTATTAGAAGCAATAATGAGCCATTGAAGCTATCTGAGAATGGGACAATCTGTATTTTAAGATTACATTAGCAACTGTAAATATGTCCTCACATGGAAGAAGTGGCACCTAAGAAGATCCTTAAAACAAAACAAAACAAAAAACTAGATAAGACTGAAAAAGTACTTGGGAATTGCTTAAGAGGAAGATCAATGTCCCTTTTGGTTTATGTGGAGATCTGTTCACAGACATACATTGTTAAGAAAACATTCATATTTCTTCTATGATACTGGGGAAATCAACAAACCCAAGGTTGTGAACTACTGATGACAAAGTAAAAACTTTAGTTCTAAACAGAATTAATCATTGACTAACAGCTGGAGAGTCAGTTGGAAGCACCTCCATTCCCCCTTATGATACAGATTAAAAAAAGAAAGCCAGAAGCTTAAGAATTACTTGTTCAAGGATATACACAAAATTAATGATCACATCAAGAAATAAAATTCAGTCTCCCATATCTCAATCCAATCTGATTTCTAGTAAACCATGTTATCTGATAGTAACACTTCAAAAGATCAGTAGTAGATCAAAGATCCTTGGAAAGCTGATGTAAACAACTTCATTAACTTTCATGGGGGAAAAAAAAATAATCACTACATTTTACAAGTAAGGACTTAAATAACTTTCCCAACTAAGGAGAAGACTAAAGACATAGCATGGATCATATAAATGCATAGGATAATAATATATCATGGCAATTTCACATGTAAGGAAAATATTTCACAGAATTCTTTTACCCACTAATCAGATAAGTCAGATTCTGAGGAGGAAAAACAATAAAAATAGTATGTTATTTTATCAGTCAATGGACAAATTTTTCATGCTGAGAGTAAGAACACTAAAATTCATAGTGATCAAATATTTAAGCAAAGTAACATTTTTATTAGCAGCCACACTACCATCTTTCTTATCATCCTACTCTTCCTGTAAAAAAGAAAAAAAAAAGTTTCAATGGTCAATATGTGCTTTCATCAGTTTCACTGCTTGCTGCAATAATTTTTTTTTATTTAAAACTAAAAAATTTAGATGAGCCTTTCCACACTAGTAAAATTATAAAAACAACAACAAAAGAAACAAATAAACTCTCCTCCCCCAATACCTTTGCAAGTAGAGAGTCCACATGTCTTTAACATACTATATATTGTCAGATTTGAATTTACTGGGTTTGGATTTTTTTTTTTTAATTTTTGCTATGTAGGATGGATCTCACTGGGAGGAATGGAAGTAGTTAAAAATGAAAAATAACAATAAAGATATTTTTTTAATTTGTATGAACCAAACTAATACTACTAAAATTGGGAAGGAAATATTAATTGAAGAAAAAATACCAGCATTTTTCTCTTTTAAAAAAGGGATCTTATTGCAGAAAAAGCCTTTGATAAAATCCAACACCCATTCCTATTAAAAACACTGGAGAGTATGGGAATAAATGGGCTTTTCCTTAAAATGATTAGTAGTATCTACTTAAAACCTTCAGCAAGCATCATATGTAATGGAGTCAAACTAGAACCATTCCCAATAAGATCAGGAGTGAAACAAGGCTGCCCACTGTCACCATTACTATTTAATATTGTCTTAGAAATGTTAGCTTTGGCAATAAGAGAAGAAAAAGAGATTAAAGGAATTAGAGTAGGTAATGAGGAATCCCCCCCCCCAAAAAAAGGATCTTATACCCAAAGTATAAAAGGAACTAATACAAACTTCACTAATAGATAAATGGGCACAAAAAAAGGTGAGAAAATGAAATTGATCCTAATTTCATTTGGGTTTTCTTTTAAATTTAGTTTTCCTCTTTGAACCACAAATCACTTTCAAATAATATACTGTCTCTACAATTAAGGGAGATCTGTTATCTCACTAACCAGCCTTGTAAGAGACAGGTGGGCACCAGAAATTTTGCGGTCTTTGCAATGCTGGCTGTCCTTCAAGAAAATCTGAACTGCTGTCCAGGCAGGTGGATACCACCAATGAGCTTTCCCTAGCAATAAGATGGAAGGAAGCAGCGTTATTAGTTCTGCATCCCTGACTTCTTTCCTATTATATATGATACGTCAGGCTTTGTAACCAATCATATTATTTTATGCTTCTTAATTTTTGTCATCTTTTATTGCCCAACACTATACAAAGACTACTAAGCCCTACTTGCATAATCAAACTACCCCCCCCTTTTGTGATTGCTGGTCTTAAAATAAACTGGATGTGTTCAGAACTTTGTGCCTCAGTTTCCATTAATTTTGATCATAGCAGGCAGTTTTCAGAGGAAAAAAATCCAAACTATTAACTATTGATTATTAATGATTTGGAACTTTTTAAAAAAATTAATCAATGAAGGTTCCACTTCATATTCATCAGATTAGTAAAGTCAAATGAAAAAGTGTTATAGGTGTAATAGGGAAATAGAATAATACATTAATACATTAATTATTATGTTGGTGGAAATGTGAAGTAGTTCAGCCTTCTTAGAAAATTATTTGGAACTATCCACAAAGATTTATTAAATGTTGGCTCAGTGATACCTCTACTAAATTTTATTTATGCTTTAACCTGTTTATACCTCATCATCACAATAAGACTAAGTTTCTTAGGGAACATGTTTTAATTTCAATCACATCATGCTCTATTCTAATGAAATATTTACAAAGAAGCTCTTCTATTACAATGCGAATATGAACAAGCCAAAATACCATAATTACATGAGAGTACACAGAACTATATAAAGGAATATTCCCACATGCTTTACATTCTACACTCCAAAATTATATTCCAAAGAAGAATCAAATATTTGATATCAATAGTCATACAAGAATATTGCTGCACACAATTACACAAAGCTAAGTTGTACATGGAGAATTAGTGGAGGATAAAGTGGAGGATAAACTAGAAGGCAGACAGAGGCTAACTGAATGAAATGATCACATCTCATCAAGAGCACCTGCTAGGAAAGACTGCTCTCCGGACCTGTAATACTATATTGTGTCATCAATTTTCATGGCATGGAAAGATGACAAGAGTTGCTTGAGGCCTCTGTGAATAAAGTGGACATCATCAAAGAGAAACCTCCCAAGAAAGGGAGTCTAAAGTATGTGCCAGCATTATATCTGGAAAGGGCTAAGTTAAGTGAAAAAATAGGCACCCACCTAAGGTCCAAGTCATTCTAGAATACTCATCTCAAAGAATCACAGAATTTCTGTTGGAAGGAGCTTCAATCACCTAGTTAAAATCCAGGGACAAAAACCATTACCACTTTAAACATGACTGACAAATGCTTGGTTCAGTCCATGTTTTCAGATCTTCTGTTTTAAATTGCCTTGTGAGGAAGCTTCTCATGACAGTGAGCCAAAGCAGGTCTCTGTTATTTCTACCAGGTTCTAATCTCTGGGGCAATCCTGAAGTAACACTTCCTCAATATCTCAATTATCTTAAAATACATGGAATTCCCATAATAAATGCTATCTAACGACATATACTTCTGAATTGCTTTTCTGTATCCAAGTGTAAAACTTACATTTATCTCTCTTTATTATCATTTTATCTGATTCAGATCAATGACACACAGTCTTCTCCCTCTCTCTCTTTTTTTTTGCTGAGGCAATTGGGGTTAAGTGACTTGCCCAGAGTCACACAGCTAGGAAGTGTTAAGTATCTGAGGCCAAATTTGAACTCAGGTCCTCCTGAATTCAGGGCTGGTGCTCTATCCACTGTGCCACCTAACTGTTCCCACAGTCTTCTCTCTCACTGTCTCTTTTTAAATAGGGACATTCCCCCTCCTCCAATTTTGTGGTTGGTGCCATTCCTATTTTCCCTGACCTTTCCAATTTCCAGGATCACAGACAGTGACTCAAGGATCATGTGAGGATGAAAGAACATAACTCCTCTGAGCCAAGTGACTTGAATTTATCAAAGACAGTTCTCCAATTATCTCTTACTTATTACTTATTTATCTTGACTATAAACACTTTATTAATCTCATTTGTTCTATCTTTTCCAGTGAAAATTCCATTCTTCTTTGAAGGGAAAAGAGAAAAAGAAGAATGAGCAGCTCTCCCTTCTGTTTTTTAAGTATCACCATCAGATAAGGTCCAAGCAAAATTCCTATCTTTTCTGCAATCTTTCCTTTTCTCACCAAGCCCTTTTTCCCTACTGTAGTTTCCTTCACCTGCCTCCATCCTTCATATGTATCACACTGATTTTTGCAAAACCATGCCGTGTTCTTATAATCATCTTCTATTCCCAAACTTAGCTTGTCTTTTTTGTACATTGCTTTTTAAAATTCAAGTTGCTTAGTGAGTTCACAGCATTCACATCCCTTCAAACAAATTTCATTTTTCTTGCTCAAATCCCTTTACGTCTTCAGATTTTAAAATTCAGCATTCCCCATCCGTTCCAGTATAACTTTCTCATAAGCATGTTAGTTCATGGGATTCTATCAAAAATTTTTGTTTGACAAAGACAAACCACTATCATACAAGAGATCAAAATTTATAAAACGGACTATTTAATAAAACAGGTAAGATTCCCAATGGGGAGATAGATAGATATTAGATGGATGGATAGGATGGAACCCCATCTTAAACATCCAAAGAACTAAATTAAACCTGAAGACAGCTTAGCATCCATTAATGAGAGATAAAGGAGAAGTCAATCTAAAGCTGGAATATGGAGGAAACTAATATAGGAAGAATAAAAAGTTTTTCTATACTATCATTCAAAAAAATGTAAAGAAGTGATACATCTTTCTATAGTGAATAAATTTCATATTGATAAGGAAATAATGAAATTTAGTATTTCACTATTAAGTCTAAATTACTAATATAAGTATATCTTTCCATTTTATGTGTGATTTCATAATTACTCCTTTCCACATCAGTATTTTTTGTTTCCTTAGAATACTAGTTTAGGAACATGTAAAAATCTGCTCAGAGCAGAGCCAGGAATAATTTATCTGATCACATGGACCAGTCTCAGATGCAGATAAATAGATAAAAGAATTTACACTGGCAAAAAAAAAAAAGGCTTCCCCCAAGCACATTCATGCAATGAAATAATATTCCTTGGGCAACCAATATAATCCCAAATATGAATTTGCAGCACTAAAATAATAACTCCATTATCAAAATGCAAAGAATTAAGAGAACTACAGTCTCAGAATGGTCATGTAAAAAGCATATATTTTATTCTCACAACCAAACCACCTCAGCCTTATCGCCATCACCTTGATCATGCCCAATTAAAGAATAATGAAAAGGATTTTTAACCTAAACTCATGAAACACAAAAATAAGCAAAGAGAAACAATAAGGCCCCAATGAATGTTAAAAACATTGAATAAGAATTTACTGTCTTAAAATAGTATATAATTCCCATAATAAATTTGAGAAGTTTATCTTATCAAATTGTTCTCACAGGAATCCAAGAAAATGACTGGAAAATACATAAACAGAATCTGCACTGGACCTTATTTAAGAAAATATTTACTAGAAATAAAAATAAATAAATAAATAAAATAAAATAAAAAAGATTCCAAAAGGTTAAATTTTCCTACCAAATCAAGTATAATTTCATGAGTTTGGTCTTGATCTGAGCATTAATAGATATGGGTTGGATCTAACATTTTCTTGGCAGGTGATTCATATAGACAATTCACTTAACTTCTATAGGCCTCAGTTTCAAATATCTGTAAACAGATATTTCTACTGCACATCACAAAGGCATTGAAAAGAAACAATTTGCAGTTCTATAAAATTTATACTATATAAATGTGAATTATTTTTTCTTTCCAAAAACATACAAGGAAGATATTTTATATCCTAACCTCTAGGCTACAAAAAATTATATTCTCTCAAAACCAAGAGGTATGAGAAGTTCAAAGATTTGCAAGTCAGCACATTTTATAGAGTTTGTGGTACAAAAGGGTTATTTTTTACTGTGGGGGAAAAAAAGCAAGTCTTTTTCCCTACCCCCAAACACAGCTGAACTGATTCAGCACAAATCTCCCCCAAAAATAAAAATCAAACTTGGCAGAGAAAGAGCACGGAAAGTTCCAGCTCCAAGGACAATGTTGCAGAAATGTAGGTGGAAAGATAAGAGAAAGACACACAGGACAAGATGATCACATAACACATTACAGGCTTGAACTTTTCATCAATATACTGTAAGCTAGGGAAGACAGAAGAAAAAGAGTCCTTTCCCTGCCACTCCCCACCAAAAAAAACCCAAAATGAAGTGATATTATAGGTCCAACTACCAAAGAATGAGTAGAGCTCCCATGAATCCGTCAGGTTCCCTTATTTTTTAAATTCTAAAACAGGGATATAATAGAACTTACCTTGTAGTATGTGAGATAATATTAAAGTACTCAGTACAGTGCCTGACACATAGTAGGAGCTTAACAATTGCTTGTTCCCTTTTCCTTTCCCTTTCCACAAGAAAGCAAGCAGAAATGGACTGTTTAAAAAAAATAATAACCAAAATAGTGATTTTGCTCAGTTTTGGTATCCAGATACTCATTTCTCTGCACCAAATCTGTATTTCCCCAAAACACAAAAATATATCCAATTTAAGACCTCAAAAGGATAGAATCTTTTTTCCTCTACAAGGGTAGTATAAAAATAAGACCACATTAAGCAATGGAAATTTGAAGAATAAGAGCTAGAGTCTAATACTTTATTTTACAAACCTATTTGCAAATAAAGGAAAAAAAATATATAGGTGGCAGTTATCAGATGACACAAATACGATCTCCCATTATCATCACCAAATTATGAAATTAATGAATCCACACTCAAAAATTTTTATACTCAAATACTGAATCTCCCTGAAATTAACAGGAAAAATCACTTTTAGGGTGATCCTGGCTTTCAAAGCTATAATGATGTATGTTCCAACTAAGAAAGTTACCAGTATTATGTAGCAAAATAATAGAGCTTAGAAACATGGCCCCAAGAGACCTGCTCAGATGCAACTAAAGCTTGTGTAATCACAGCAATCTGAGACACCTAGCCATTTAAAATATTCCAGAATTTAGTGAGTTGTTTTATTTATTTATTAAAGAAATTTACAGTCAAGATTGATTCTGTCAGCAGGCACTGAGAAGACAAGGAAAAGCAGTCTCTCAGAAATCTGTCAACTGAAATCATAATGTATTCACAACCTCTAGGGCCTGTTTTGATCACTAATGTAAAACACTTTTCCATTTACAATCATCTTAACTCAATCAATTAAATCTAATATGAAAAGGGAAGATGACAAGGGAAAGTTTTTTGCTTTTTTTTTTTTTGTTTTTTTTTGTTTTTAAACCTAAATACATCAAAGATAGTTAAGAACTGGTAAAATCATCTGACGACCAGGGAGCTTCGTACTTAACCCTGGAAAAAGGCTATAAGAGATAATTGGGAGCTGTGTTTTCAAAAAAGAGCAAGGTAGAGATGGAAATAGAAATATTTCTCCTCAATTAAAACGGAATATGCACTTTTAGCTATTAATGACTGAGCAAAAATGTTACTCCCTAATGGTTCTCTTGGACTTTTCCAAGAAACTTGTCTTTTCAATTCAATAACTATTTTAAGCACCTATTATGTACAGTTACTACTGAGAGACATGTAAAGGATGTAACTATGTTAGACAATCTTCATTATTAGCAAAGTAAGGGATAAAATACAGCAGAAGCATGCCTGCCAAAGGGATCTGCCAATGTTCTTAGAAGATTTCTGGTGTAAAATAAGAGAGACAATGACAAAGTCCATATATTGTTTTTGGATAAAAATGTTCTATTCACAAACTTTCTAAATGGTATTGCTGTGCCTTCTAAAGGAGAACTTCAAGCACTTAAGTGTTCATCTTAAACATCCAAAGAACTAAATTAAAATGAATACAAAACAATCATTTCCCAGCTGAATGAATGACCCCATAAGAGCTCATAGCATCTGTGTGTGTGTGCACGCACACCTATGTGCATGTGTATGTGCTGAAGCTTGCTCTAGAAAGCATGATGGGTAAACTAGAGATGTAAGAGTAATTACATCTACTTGCCTATTATTTCTAGATGCCTCTTTAAATTTTCCTGCCAACTTAGCTTTTTGTTTGACCCTGATGCTGCGAAGCATTCACAGAAAAACAATCAGATCATACTTAATTACTAATATCCTTTAAATCTCCAAGAGGCACTTGAATTTTTTTTTTTAAGATGCTTATTAAATTACATGGACTTCAAAATGTGTTGTGGGGAAATATTAGGCAGGGCAATACAATGAAAAAAAAGTCAGTTTATACGTGATAGTATATTTGAGGAATTGGGGTAAATGGTAGTGTAATAGAGCTTGGGCCTGGAGTCAGGAAGATCTGAGTTCAAATTCATCCTCAAACTAGCTCTCTGACTCTGGACCCATCATTTAATCTCTACTTCCTCAAAGTATAAAGTAGGGAAAAAAATTACCATCTACTTCTCAGGATTGGTGTTAAGATCCAATTAAGTAATATTTTTATAAAGTGCTTAGTAAAGTATCTGGTACACAGGAAGTAAAATAGAAATGTTTATTCTCTGGCCTATACCCCTAAAGAAGTGGAATTTTGCTGCCAAAAATCAGTACTATCAGATTGGGCCTTTTTTCTTTTTGAAGTTTCTTTCATTTCTCTCCTGCTGAATTCAAATTTTTAATGGACTTGTTTCATTGGTGAGACTATGGTGGTAACGGCAATTTCTATTTTATAGGTTTATTGTGTTTCTTTGATTTTATGTCAGAACTACCAGCAAAAATGTCCTTTTGTAATACTATTTCATACATTTAGAGAAAAGCTTAGAAAACCCTATTGAAGACAAGTTACTAAAACCTAGTAGCTTCTCTTCCCACTAAACAGAATGATCTAGGTGAATTTAGATGAATAATCCTGTGGTTCCCCAAATGATTAATATTTTCTGTTTTAACCAAACAAGAAAAACAACTCCACTTTAAAAAAAATTGCCACAAACAATTTTATTAAGAACATTTGAATTAAAAGGGTCCAACAAGAAAGTCATTCTTTTGATTTTCTATTTTTCTACTCATTTAGCACAATAAGAATATGTGGTTTCAAAAAGGAAATTTACAGATGAGCTCTGAACCAAGGATATACATTATTAGTCAAGCTACTAGTGAAAGGAACAGATGGTAAGTAAACCAGGGGGTAGTGAGGGTATGGGCAGCTTCTCAAACAATTCCAGGACAAATACATAGATCCAAAGAATACAAGGAACACACACACACACACACACACACACACACACACACACACACACACACTGCATATATACCTAAGTTTGTATATATATGCTCATTTTGTAGTAAATTAAGTGCTATCGTATTAAATGGTCACTATCAACATACCTGGGCAATGGAAGGGTAAATTATTCTATTAAGTCAGTAGAAGACAACAAAGGCAAAACAAATTATACCAGAGCTATTTATTATCCCAGAAATAACTGTAAACTTTTCAACTGATATCATAGGCAAACATTTTTTTTTCTCTCCCTAAAATGAAATGGAATGTTTTAAGATAAATAAATAAATAAATAAAATAATTGAATAAAGATAAGGAAATAAATTGTATTTGGAAGAAAGTAATCAGAGACCAGAGAAGAACCTATCAAAAATGTTGACAAAAATTGATGTGTTTATTTTTAAAATTTTCATCAAGAGTGAATTTATCTACAGGCAAGCCACAATATATTCTTCTCTCCCAATACTCTCTTCATTCCTATCAAGGCTACACTTGCACCTTCCTCTACTATAAATCCCAGCTCTTCATCCTGAAACCTCACTTCAGCTCTGGGATCCACACATTGGAAACACACATTCCCTCCTACCTACTGCAGTCTCTCAGGAAGAAATCCTCTTATAATTTCTTTCTAATGAC
Source organism: Myrmecobius fasciatus (assembly GCA_023553655.1). NCBI lineage: Eukaryota > Metazoa > Chordata > Mammalia > Dasyuromorphia > Myrmecobiidae > Myrmecobius > Myrmecobius fasciatus. The sequence continues at coordinate 175,337 of JAJPUD010000925.1, forward strand.
GACATATAGGCCAGCATGGCCTCATTGTTCTCCAGGATTCCTATACCATGATCTAAGAGGATATCCTCCCTTTTCAGTTAAAAAGTAGCTAAGTGACCTTTGATGTCATTTTTATATAATCTAGAAACTTCTGTAACTGAAGATATTCTAGTGGCTAAAAATTTTATCTCAATTATTTCTTTTAAATTTTGACAATCTGTCCTGATTCATTTATGCTAATCCAAAAAACAAAGATTCTTTCTCATTACCTATTAATTACCACATACAATGTAGAACAACTGCAAATGTCTGGAGAGGGCCAATAGAAAGAAGCAATGCTCTATTCACCACCCTTCTCACATGAAGGTATACATAGTCCTCAATAGCATAAAGTTATGTCACTTTCAGGGATTATATTTGAAGTTAACACAACTAACCTCCAAAAACAGGTAACTATAACTTTATACCCTAAAGGAAAAAAATATTCCCCAAGAGAGTCCACCATTATGGTCATATGAAGTCCTTTAAAATCCAAGGAGACTTCCCAGCATTATAGGTAAAAGTCCATTATGTTCAAATACTGTCCTTTCTAATTAAGAATAAACAAGTATATGGTATCTGCTAAAGACATAGAACAGGTTTCCAGAAACACCTTCTGGGGACCTTCTCAACTATGTAGGCACAGTCTAAATTAAATTAAATCAGGACATTTCTAAAACAAAATAGGAGATCTATAGACAACTAATGTAAATTACCACTCATTTCTATTCCATTTTGGTTTGATTCTGATGAAAAGCTATGTTTGTCTGAGCACTATTTTTGCTTTGGACAGATACTTATGATCTAGCTCCTATGATCTCATATGAGAAGCATTATAAGCAGGGAAGAGTCAGAAAAAATATTAACTTTTACAGTCAAGATATTGATGAGATTTTCAGTAATAGATATCTAGAATAAGAGAACTGGGAGCTGATATTCTCTCCACTATTCTTAAAATTTAACATAAAAATCAATTAAATCACTTGAGCACATGACTTTATCATATCTAGATGCCATTTTTGGTGGTTAAAGTATAAGACTCAGCAAAATTCATCCAGCAGTCTAACATACATACACACCATTCTGTAATCCAACTCTTCAGGCTATTATCACAGTATATATATCCTGCACATAAATGAAGAATTTAAGGGAACAAGTAACATGACAATCTACATAGGAGCCATGCACAAACAATAATCAATTAAATAGTGGAAGAGGGAAATCTGATCCAAAATGACTCAACTTCAAAGAGGTCACTTAACCTCAGTTTCTTCAAGTTTAAAAAAAAAAAGGGGGGGGCGCCCGGGGGGGAATGGGGCCAATAGAATCTTTACCAACCTAAAAGGGCTATCTTGAAGAAAGTGCTCTCAATAAGCAATGAAATATAATAAAATGTGATGACATTACCTTGGTTAATTTATTAACATAGTCTGATTTCATATAAAATCTTAGAAAATAAGCAATGGTGCTGTTTTTCCTTCCTCATCAATACACATTCCAACAAGGTTATTGCTAAAGACAAATTCTGTTTTTAATAATATATTAATATGCATCATACATATTAAGCTGAAACCACCCCCCAAATAAGATTTGACATATTGTTTTGCAATTAATGTGAAGTATAATACTTTTAGTTATCCTGATTTGAATGTAGGGAGGTATAAATACTGCTTTTTATTGTATTATCTTTATTGGAATTGTGTGAAAGTTGAAAGGGGATAAAATGTTTAAGGTATTTCCATACTTGTCTAGTATTTTTGGTTTTGGTTTTTCTTTTTTGCTGAGGCAATTGGGGTTAAGTGACTTGCCCAGGGTCACCCCGCTAGAGAATGTTAAGTGTCTGAGATCATATTTGAACTCAGGTCCTCCTGACTTCAGGGCTGGTCATACTTGTCTAATTTTACAAAACAAGGTAAAATTCATCAGGGAAATCAAGGGTTAAATCAACATGATTTCCCTATAATCCCTCCAGATATACAAATAGCAAAAACTTAGCTAGAAATTATGAACTTGCTACTTAATAATCTTTCTTTAATGTATCAATTACCTTGAAGTTCAATGAGAAATACACTTTCATTTTTATTAAAGATACAAAAGGTATGAGAGGCAACCTAAAACACTGCTAAGAACCCAAGATTCCCTATCCCACCTATATCAATAACTACCTGTGTCACTTTAGGCAAGCTGCTTAACTTGGTTAAATCCTTCAGATTCCTCAACTGTAAAAGGAAGAACTAAATAATCTATGACTGTCAGAATACCTGAGAAATAAGAGTAAGAAGAAATTTAGGGGCAGACTCCAGAGGCAAGATTATACTCCCACTCAATGAAGATTTAGTAATCATCTATATAAAAATGACGACAATGAGACCACCAAAATGCTAACACCAAAAAAAAAAAAAAAAGAGAAATGCATAAAAGGAACTATTTTGTTGTACAAAGTGCTCCCCACAAGTTCATTAAGTCACCAGTTATCAACCTTCTAAATTCAACCACACAAAGTACTCTTCCTACTGTCAAATTGTTTCAAAGCTCACTAATATGAGGATATGGGGGATAAGGAGGTGTGTCCCCAAGTTAGGCCTTTTTACAATTCAACAAGAACATGAATTGGGCTTGCACCCTAAAAAAGAGCATGCTTGTCAATCAACCTTTAGAACACTGAGTTTCTTCCCAACTCAGGAGGAGAGGATCACTTACTTGGCTTTAGGATGCAATCACAATGAAGAAATAAGCCTTGGTTACATTGAAATATCAATTTCCATAGATTGAATGCACTGCTTACCTTCTTCCCAATGAGCTTTTTCCGGAGAAACTCTCGAGCCTCAAACATGTAAGGTATATCATACAGAGGACGAAGTTTCTTGTTCTTGTCCTAAAATCAGAGGGAGAAAAAAAGAAAGCATCAGCCTAACTGAAAAAATAAGCAACATCAAATTTTCTTCTAAGTAACAATGAAAACAATTCTTTCTTCTGCTGCTAAATAACACACAGTGCTGGGAACAAAGTGCCTAATACTAACTCAGTTGACTGAATGATTAAAATATCTTACCATAGACAAAAATCATTTTTGCCACACACATGCTATATTCGAAATAAAAAGTAATGGATCTAAAGTAAATTTTTAAGATTAGAAAATTTAAATATTTCTTACTGAAACCTCCCCCAAAGTTTATTTCTTAGAAAAATATCCTACTTATGTAAAACTTACTGGAATAGATATCAAATATCCATGTTAAAGATTACTTGAGATTCACACTGTGATTTCAACTGATCCACAATTATTTATTGATCCTACTATCCTATCCCCAGAAGTCATTTTCATATCTCTCCATTCCATAGCCAAACTCCTAGAAAAAGCTGTCAGTACCCTGTCCCACAATTTCTTTATCTAAGGCTCTTTTCAACATCTTGAAAACTGTGGTCCAAGATCAATACATGACAGTTTTCTTTCTCTAAGGACACCAACAACTACTTAATTGCTAAATCCAATGCTTTTTTTCTATGCTTAATCTTCTTGACCTCTCTTGACCACAGATTTTGTCTCAAAGAATTTTTCTGTCCTTAGTTCTTTCACAATTACTCTATCCTGATTGTACATGTCATGCCTCGATTTCCAGCACTGGACTGATCTGTGTCCCACCCAATGCTTATGGGTATCCCCCACACTTTCCCAAGACTTTACCCTCAGTCTTTCAAGGTTATCTCCAAGTACCTGCATCAGTTACCTAGGGTTCAATTTTTATGCAGATTCCCAGTTCTATATGTGCAAACAATGTTTTCCTTAAGCTCCAATCAAATATCACCAATTTCCTAATGAATATCTACAACTACATGCCTCTCAGTATCTCAAACTCATTATGTCAAAGCAGAACTCATTAAATCCTTCCTCTAAAAAAACAACACCCCACCACCTTCCTCCGAATGTCCCACCATCCTCCCAACAGAAACTCCCAGGTTCATAATGTCAGTCATCTATGACTCCTCCCTTTCTCTCACACTCCTAAAATAAATAGGGATAGCTGGATAGTGCACTGGATAGAATACCAGTCCTGAGGTCAAGAGAACCTGAGTTCAAATCTGGCCTTAGACAATTGACACTAATGATCTGTGTGACTCAACCCCAACTGCATTACCAAAATATCAACCAACCAACCAACCAATAAATAAATAGCCAATTCTTGACGATTCTTCCTCAACATTTCATCTCTCTCAGATGATCAATCAAAAAATATTTCAATAACTCTTATTTGCTAGGCACTATACTAAGCATTGGGGAAACAAATAGAAAAACAATAAAATAAAATAATCTTTACTGAAATGATTTTTGCATGCTAATTGAGATTATATAAATATATACAGTATAAATACAAATATAAAAAGTAGTGAACTACAAGGAATTTTGGGCCATCACCCTAGTTCAAACATTTATCACTTCTTACTTGAACAACTGAAAGAGTCCTAGGCAGTTCTATTTCTTTTCTTTCCCGTTTCCAAACCATCCTACACACAGCTGTCAAAATAACATTACTACAACAAAAATCTGACCATGAATGCTATTTCTATGTTCAAGAACCTTAAGCGGTTCTTGTATTTCTGGGATCAAATACAAATTCCTCAATTTAGTATTTAAAAGCTGGTACAATGTAGTTTTAGTTTACATTTCAAGGTTTATTTTCCTTTTTTCTCTTTTGCTAACTTTACATTGCAGGAAAACTTGCCACCATATTCTTCTTAGAATGCAATAATTAATTTCAGGCCTCTATATGTTTGTGCTTGGAATGCATTTCTCCTTGCTTCCCACTTCTCAGAATACCAAGCTTCATTCAAGAATTCAGCCATGGACATCTCCTCCTAATGAAAGTCTCTCCTTACTCTTCTAGTCATTAGTACTCTCTCCCTACTAAAATTATTGTTTATACATTTATTTATATATGTGATAAATCTCCTCAGTAGAATGTAAACTTACAAAAGCTTTTTTTAGGAATCCATAGCACAGTACATAAGTAATTCTATGTGCATACTGAAAGGAATCTGTGTGTACGTATGTGTGAGTGCATATGTATGTATTTATGTGTTCACAAGTGGAACAGGCATATTTAATGTTACTGGCTAAGCTAGCATTCTTGAATGTTCATTTAAAGAAATATTACCTCTTGGTTTTATATAATAACTTCTGATCACATTAAGGAAAGAGCTTTTCTTTCCTGTGCTTTTTAGTAAAATGTAAACATGAACACTAGATTCTTCCTAAAATTTCATAAGTTACTAAGTACAACTAGAGAACCATCACTCCTGCAAATACTATCAGAAAATTTCTGATTATGGAAGGTTCATATTTTTAGGCAATCACAAGGAAATAACATCCAGGAAGGAGCCTTGCTGATTTATTCAAGCAACCTCAATACCGCATGGCTAAAATGACAGCAGCACCATTCCAAAGCTTTTCCTTGACGAACTCTGAAATTACTTTATTAAAAAACATACTACTCTATGCCAAGAGAAAGGAAATAACTACAAAAAAAGTTCATCAAGTCAAGCTAAAATTAAGAGCATGGAGGATGATAGCTATTTGGCTCCACAAATGTTCCTAATTCAATGCCCAATAAATGATTAAAAGAACTGATGGTAAATGTTATAAACACAGGGAAGAAGAACACAGAAAGCTACAAGAAATAAAAAGAAACAATACAGAAAACAGTTTCCAGAGACTTGGTATTAGATGAATAGCTCAGTTTCTTGTAAAATCAAAAAGCTTGCAGTGCATGCCCTCTAAAGTCCCTTTCAATTCCAAAATTCCGTACTAGCAAACAGGAAATGTTAAATGGCAAAAGCAATGTCTGTGGAATGTTAATGATTTAAATATATATATATATATATATTTAATATATTTATATATACTTAATATATTTATGTATATTATACATATAATATATATATATATAAATATAAAATCACTAGTTATAAATGCCTGCAGAATTCCATATGCCAATTCCAAGGCTCCAAGCTCTAAGCTCTGTAGCATGTTTTATGAACATACTTAAAGAAGCATTAGGAATTCTCCTTTGGCAGGAGTTGCAAGATACTGGAAATCATAAGGAATATAAACAAAGAAGAATACTATTAGTATTGAAGACTAGAAAGGGGACCTATATGTTCATTTAGCCCCAGAAGTTATAGCACACATTGATAAGCTGTGTGAATATACAAATCTAAATAAGCACTATTTTGAAATACCAATCACTTCATACACACATTATGATTTCTCCAATCAATTTAAGAAAATTTTCCTGCTTTAGCTCAACAATGAGTACCTATCTCAGCATGAAATGATTAAAACAGTGAATTTTGTATCTTTCTTAGAGTAAATTTCACGCATTCTGTTTTGTAATTTGAGTTATTTTGTATAGGGCAAATACATGATACTAACTAGCTTCAAGAGATCAGATCACATCCACTCACCAAAGTGCCTATGTAAAGTACACTAAATGTGTCAAATTGAACTATGAGTTCCCCATTATCATGACCAGAGGGAATTCACTTCAGCATTTATTTGTTCTAATATGTGAGTTTCACTCTAAAGTCCAATAAACTAGTGGCAACTGGAAAATCTGACCACCTTGAAAAACATATTTTGACAGTTTTTAAAAGGTTGAGGCATTCACTTTATTTTTTTGAAATTTTGAAATAAAAAATTCCCTAAGAAATTCCAAAACAATCCCACCAAACCACCAAGTTTTAAAAAAACATTTTAAATGGTTAGTTTATTGCAGATATAATAAACCATGAACACAGGACTTTGGGTAAAAACCTTATTTTAAAAGAACTGTCTAATTTAGATGACAATTTATATGAAAATCTGTTGTTTTTGTAAAGACAGGAAAATTTAAAAAAAAATCCTTGCTTTTCTGGTGGGTGGATGATACACAAATCAAGATGTGCAAGCAGTCATTGATCACTCTGGAAATGACGCTTTGTGTAGGCCTTGCAATGACTCAGATCAGAGATGGGAAATCTATCTTCAGTCATCTACCATCTTCTAGCCAGTGAAAGAAAAAAAACACCATCGCCCACATATCGACATCTGAAGGCACTAGTTTAGCATGATTCTACAGTTATTTTCAACTGGCACAGTTATTATGTTTTTCAGATAGCACTAAGGCCTTTATGGATGGCAGCCCCTATTCTGCTTTTACTTAGCTCTAAATTGTATATACTATTCTTAAAGCTCTCCAATAAAAAGGGTTCCATAAATTTTGAGGAACATCATTTCCTATTTTTATAGTATCTAATTGCCAGGAAGTTTCTTCATTAACATATACTTCAATTTATTTTAGTAGCTTAAATTTATCCTCAGAACCTCCCTGGAACAGAATAGCAAATACTTCTTTCTCCTTATGAACCTTTAGATCAATTTGTCTTCAGAAAATTCATTTCCCTAAGGAACTGAATCCCCATCTATGAGGCTTAGAGTTGGGGAGGGGGACAGAAATGAGGAGAAGAAAAGGAGTCAGAGATAAGAAGACAGGGGAGAGGGAGAAAAATCAGGGAATGGGGGAATGCATATAGGGAAAGAAGAAACAAAGGACAGATTAAAGAAGGGAAAAGAGGGGAAAAAAGAAGAAAGTATATAAATAACTATGCCAGAAGCAAGAGTGAGATTAGACTGAAGAGCTGTGATTCTGAACTATCATCCCTAGTTGCTCTGTTATTGACGCTATTTTTATAGAAGAGTTGAATTTGAATCATGGCAGTCAGGAGACAGTATCTAGAGTCTTTTAATGCTTTTTGCTCTTTACTTTACAATATCTCAATTGAAAAAGTTTTCTTTCTACCAAGGTTTACTTGGTAGAAAGTTTTAACAGGAAGGTTTACTAATGGGGATATGGATAAAGATGGCTGAGTTAGGAGGACTGATAATATCCAGGGGAAAAAGCCCAATTTCAAATTTTCATACACCTTTGCCAAATTTTAGGAGACACAATTAATATAGTGAAGGTTTAAAAAAAAAATCAGATTGCTGATATCTTCACTAGGTTTATCCTAGAAAGGAAGTTACAAGATTCCCCTCCTAGCTAAGATGAAAGACTTTCTGCCTCCATTCTAGACCCTCCTCAATTATCTACTCTGAAGCTGCCAGAGGCAAAGGCAGCATCTTTGATATACTCTTTATGCCTAGGGGGTTTCAAATTGAAGAAATGTCTTATACAGATTTCTCTAAGTTGAATAGTTCAATTCATCAACCAAAAAAAAAAAAAATTCTACTGTGCTATTTTTAAAAATCACATATACAGGGGCAGCTAGGTGGCGCAGATAGAGGACCAGCCCTGAAGTCAGGAGGACCTGAGTTCAAATTTGACCCCAGATACTTAACATTCCCTAGCCATGTGAACCTGGGCAAGTCACAACCCCAATTGCCTCAACAAAAAGCAAAAACAAAAAAACAAAACAAACAAAAAAATCACATATACACACAAGCAAATCATGTGTATACCATACTTCAAAAGAGGGAGTGAGGGAAGAAGTAAATACATAAATATATAGCCTTATCCTATTTTATATCTACATTTAAGTGAGCTGGAAAGCAAGGTATTTGTTAACTAATTCCTTCAGTTACTTTATAATGTGGAATGGGGTTATATGAGGCTCTCAATAGAAATCATCTACTAAAGTAAAGGCAGTCAGAAGAGGGTGTGAGAGAGGAAACAGTTCCAAACAGATTACACCTTCATCTTTTCTCCCATTTGATTAAACTGTAGTAAAATTACAGATTGTGTCCTTTAAAATGAGGATATGGTTTTAAAAAACCTGAGTTTTAGTTTCCCAGTTAATCTTTTTAATTTGCTTTTATATGCTTTTCCAACTGATCTTCCAAAAGTAAAAACTGAGACATTTTATCTGCCCCTCAGTGTCTCTATCAAAAAAGTTAAACCTTAAATGAATTAGGGCACTTCTATTTAGCTGAACTCATTTATGATGCAAAACATTTAAACCATAAGTCTACAACGGAAATTTATTATATCAATCTGTTTTAATATGTTTTCCTATATTCATTCAATCAGTTGAAATAAAATACCAAACTAGTTACTATAGAGGAATATTAAGATATAATATAAAATTTATAATCTCATTGAAGAGAGAAAATCAACACACCTTAAAAAAAATCATAGGCAACAGCTTCAGATATATTATTTCATCAAAATAATTTTGAAACACACAAACTCTTGTGTGCTATTGACAAGAGAAGTTCAGAAAAGAGAGGTCAATGGGGTCTTCAGTTACAAATTAAATATTTCAGAGAAGGAAAAGAGGGGGGAAATAAGAAAATAAAATTTAAAAGTCCAGGACAAGATGGATGTAGGGAAATATATATATATATACATATATTTTTTTTCTCCATTCATAGAATCAAAATGTAGGAGCAAGTAAAGTACTTAAAGGCTCTGAAGACTTATTATTGATGGTAGCATATGTGATACACTCACAGTTATAATATTTTTGCAACCATAGCAGAAATAGTGAAATAAAAGAACAGTGCTATCTCTAAATAAATAAACAAATTCCAAAGCATAGATTTTTCAAAGCACTTGTGAAGAAAAGACTGGAAAGTGAGAGCAAAGATACAAAGACTCCTCCATCCTATCCATCTTACTAAAGCAATGGACTATGGTTTACATGAGAAGAATTTTTTTTCCCCCAGGTATTTAATTGTTCTGGGAAATGTATTTTCTGGGTGAGACTAGGGAATATACTGTTTTTTCTCCTTCTGGGATTCAGAAATTAAAGGAGGGAGGACACTTGAAACTCAAAGAAAACAAAGTTAAAACACTCATGCCATCCCAGATGAAACTGTCTGCTCTGGACACTAGAATTTACTTATGAAGAAAACTGACTGCAAGATTCTATAGGTTTATTATCATAAGTTTAGTATCTGATGTATAAGAAAAAGAAAAACGTTATGACAGGGCTCACAGAAAAGCTTAAGTACTACCAAAAAATTTTTTGGAAAACCAGAAAAAGGAAAATAAAAATGAATAAATTCAAATAAATGTTCAAGTTTACATGAGAAAATTAACACTCAGACAAAAAAATCCCAAATAGAACTTCCAATCTAGGATGTCTTTCAATAATGCTAAGATGTTTTTCAAGAAATGTTTAGCAATGGCCAAAATAGGAAAAAAATGAGAAAAATTGCTAAGAGTTAATTCCTTTGGCAGGCCTTCTATATTTAAGAAACTGAGGGTCAGGGCTTAAAAAGGAATAGACTATAACTTGGGCACCTAAGTGGCACAATAAATAATAACATCCAGCTTGCAGTAAGGAAGACAAGAAATCCAGCCTCAGATGCTCACTAGCTGTATGAACTTGGGGAAGTCACTTCACCCTGTTGGCCTCCAGTTTCTATAAATTGGAGCTAGAGAAGGAAAAGGAAAGCCCTTTGCCCTCCGCCCCCCCCAAAAAAAACAAATAAACAAATGGGGCCACAAGTTGAACATGACTAAAATTGAACAACAGCAACAACAACCTGGTAGTCCATGAGGTATATAAGGACAATATTAATCTATCATCTGGAATTGAAACCTGAGGAACCATAGTATTGGGAATTAGAAGGGACCTTAGCCATCATCTAGTTAAATCCTCTCATTTTATAGGTGAGGAAAAAAAGGTAAAAAGTTCAAAGAAAGCCCAGCAATGCTATTTGGGGCTATTCATCCACATCAGTGACAAACCAGTCAGGGACTTTATGGCAGGGGTAAAGCTTCAAGACAATCTTTTCTCCTATAGCATATTTATGTTATGTAAAATACAAAATGGGGGGAAAAAGTAATTAGAGAATGACACTAATCTAGCTAAGATGACACAACTAAATCTCTAACTTGTACTCATTTATCACTAAGAATTCAAGCTGATGGAGAACAAAAACAATCATGATATCATTCGGAGCTCAAGAAAAGGGGTACAGGCACTCATTCAACAATTTTCAAAGTTGGCTTATGTTGGCTGAAATATATTTTATATAGTCACAACACAGCGCTGATCTAAAAAACATATGAGCAGCTGCCCAAATGACTAGAGGCAAGGAGAAGGAAAAGAAAAAGGTGGGAAGAGAACAAAGGGGATGAGGGGAATAGTAGGAAGAGAAAAGGGAAAGAGAGGGGAGAGAGAAGGAGAGAAGAGGAGGAGAAGTTGGGAGTAGATCACAGAACTTTTTTTGGTTTTTTGTTTTTATTTTTTTTTTAAGTTTTAAGTTTTAACTCAAAAAAGTCATTTACCCAGATACTAAAAGGCCAATATTATGCACTATCAAAAAGCAATAATTGTAAATAATATTAACCTGAAGATTATACTTAGATATATTAACCATAAATATAAAACATCACAAGAACTTGGGCAACAATATGTTGCCCAACAAAGAAGTATCAAGTAAATGGACAAATCATACAAATTTCCACATATATAGAGGGATTTATGAAAACAATTAAAGATCAGGTCTGTGTCATCAGAAACCACATAATTGTCCTTAAGGTCAGAAGTAGAAGAAAATCTACATTTTTATGTAAGTAAATGATAGAAATTCTGCAGAATATCATGGCATGCTGTAAATGTTTGGCCTTTATTAGCAACACATGACCAGATGGAGTTATTAATCACAGCTGCCCCTTAGGGTTTTGTTCTCAACCCTCCTTTCTCCCTCTATTAGGAGAAGAATAATGGGAATCAGCTCCCATGATGTGCTGATGACTCTCAAATACACTTTACCTACTCCAATCTCTTTACTGCCCTCCAATCTCACATCTCCAACTTGCTCTCAAATATACTGAATTTGAAATCTAGTAGACATCTTATATTCAATATATCCAAAACAGAACTCAGTCTCTTTTCCCCTAACCCGACCTAACCACCTATCTTCCCAATTACTATAGATGATGACATCACTCTCAGTCCTCCAGGACCTAGGAACCATGCTGGATTCCTCATTATCTCTCATTCCCAATATCCAAACTATATCAACATCATACTTCCCAAGAGATACTCTTTGATGTGGAACACTACCAACCTATCAATTCTGGGTGCCAGATACTGGTTGTCCCATAGGCCTGGAATGTTCATTCTCCTCAACAGCATGTACTGACGTCCCCAGCTTCCTTTAGGTGACAGCTAAAATCTTTCCTTTTACAGGAAGCCTCTACTGGAAGATCTGAGGTATCACAAGAAGAGGTAAAAAATACTGGAATGTGTCAGAAATACCATTATTCCATGATGGTATAACCACCATGAAGGAATACTTGCTGTTCAATTATTTCAGTTGTAACCCCCATTTTGAAACCTCATTTTGAACATGAGATCCTTGAAGAGGTTTGCCATTTCCATCTCCAGCTCATTTTATCAATGAGGAAACCAAGTAAGTGATTTGCCCAGAGTAACATAGCTGTTAAGTGGCTGAGGCTGAATTTGAACTTGGGTCTTTCTGACGGCAGGCCCAGCATTCTATCTAGCCTCCCTGAAAGAACAATTCTAACAGTCTCAAACTGCTTAGAACCTATATAGGACAGTGTGCAACTAAGTCACTTTTCATGGCTAGCCTAGCAGGAGAAAGAATAAAGTTATCTGGAAATATTTCTCAATACCACCAGAAGCAGAATGCAAAACTATTTTACAATGCAGAAAGATATTGGAAGATGATATTAATATCTCATCCATGTGGATAAAAGAAATCCCAAACAACACTCTATTGAATAAGTAAAAGCAATGAAAAAGAAATATCAAGAATGGAATGTGGAAACAAATGTATATCAAAGATTGCCCATATCCTGATTCCATAATCAGCTGGTTTCCTATTGTTAAGCCATCCTTCTATAAAGCCCACTTAGTCACCGGAGGGAGCTGATGGCACAGCACAGGAGCTACAACACCTGTCCTAAGTCAGGGAGAACTGGTTCTTACATGATTTCAGACTATCTACTAGCTGAATGAGTACCAAATGAATTCATAATTGGCACATCTTACTCCCCACCCTTTTGAAATGAAAGACAAATTAAAATAGCCTTTTTCCCTAGCATTATACTTGTCTTCAACTATCTTTTGTCTAATTGGATTTTTAGGTCAGTTATATTTAAAGTTGAGGTACTGTCTTAAATCTGCATCAATATTTCTTTTAGATTAAAAAAACTTCTCTTTTATGTCAATACTATTTTCCTACAGTTAGTTTTGCCCAATCTATTTGAAGGATGTGGTATCCCAGCTCTTAAAATTCTCCTTCCCTTTTGGCAAATCATCTTTTTAGGATTTACTGAAAATATTAGGGGCTTTCCATTTGTTAATTTAATTATATGTCTACTTTTCTTTTCCCCTGTCAATTAAATTAAATTCCAATGCTCCCTGCTACTCTTTTCTCCCCAGCTTCCACTTATAAGCATTTTTTGTTAATAACATTTTACAGTTTGTTTTTTAATACATTTTCTTAATTATTTCCTTTATATATATTATATTATATTCCCTTATATATATTATTCATAACCATCTCTTGGCCTTCTTGAAACAAATGCTGCACAGGCATCTCAAACTCAATATATCGGGAACAAAACCTATGATGTTTCTTTCCCAAATCCCTCCCCTCTTCCCAACTTCCATTTTATTGTGGAGAGTCACTCAATCTCTCAACTTAACCGTTATTTTTGACTCATCAGTAGTACTCAATACACACATCCAATCTATTGTCAAATCTTGTCATTTCAACCTGCACAACATCTCATATAAATTGCCTTCTCCCCACTCATTCTTGCCTCTTTATTTCCATGGTTTTATTCAAGAATCAGTTCAATTTCTGCAAAAAGACTTTTCCATTCTCACAGTTACTCATTCCTTCCACGTCCATCAGAATTGATCATCATGTAATCTTGCTGATGGCGTGTACAATGGTCTCCTGGTTTTATTCACTTCACTTAGCATTAATTCATTTAAGTCTACCCAGGCCTTTCTGAAATCATCCTGGTTATCATTTCTTATAGAATAATAATATTCCATTACACTCAAAATGTCATTAATTTAGACCACACAATTATTTAATTCTGAATTATACAGGGCTGGGTTATTTATATTCATACTTATTATGGGAAAAAATTTGACAATAAATTAAACATACAATTAATAGGCATTTCCATTAAAAAAAAAGATATGGTAATTACACATAAGTTTATTTGACAGTTACTTGAGGAAGTAGAACTCCCTGGGCCTTTTTTTTACTCATGTAAAACATGAGTGGATTAAACTAGATGGCCTCTTAGGTCTTACCTATTTATTAAGGTAATCCTCAAGAAATATTGCTTGATAATACTTAATTGGTCACTTCAAGTTATTTAAAACATTTGGGAGTAAAAGTACTAAAATTTTCGTGATCATTTCTAGAGTCAGAAGTACATCTTCTTAAGAACAGAGAAATGAAATAATAGAACAGTAAATATATTTTTTTATTAAAACTTTTATTTGCAAAACATATGTAGGGGAAATTCTTCAACATTAACCCTTACAAAGCTTTCTGTTACAAATTTTCCCCCTAGTCCCCACCCCTCCCCTAGATGGCAAGAAATCCACTACATGTTAATTATGTTAAAATACTTGACAAATTGAATATATGTATACATATTTCCACACTTATCATTGTTGTACAAGAAAAATCGTATCTACAAGGAAAAAAAAAACCAAATCAGAGAAAACAAACACAATGCAAGCAAACATCAATAGAGAGCATGAAAATGTTATGTTGTGGTCCACATTTCACATCCCTCTCTCTGGGTGTATATGGCTTTCTTCACTGAACAATTTGAACTCGTTTAAAACATTTCATTGTTGAAGAGAGCCATGTCCATCAGAATTGATCATCATATAGTCTTGTTGTTGGCGTGTATAATAATCTCCTGGTTCTGCTCATTGCACTCAGCATCAGTCCATGTAAGTCTCTCCAGACCTCTTTGAAATCATTTTGCTGGTCGTTTCTTACAGAACAATAATATTCCATAACATTCATATACCATAATTTGTTCAGCCATTCTTCAATTGATGAGCATCCATTCAGTTTCCAGTTTCTAGCCACTACAAAAAGGGCTGCCACAAACATTCTTGCACATGTGGGGCCTTTTCCTTCCTTTAAGATATCTTTGGGATATAAGCCCAATAGAAACACTGCTGGGTCAAAGGGTATGCACAGTTTGGTAACTTTTTGAGCATAGTTCCAAATTGCTCTTCAAAATGGCTGGATCCGTAGAACAGTAAATATTGTATAAGAGAGAAAACTGTTTTTAGTGTTGAAGGACCTTAGTTAAAATTCATTGCTTCTGAGGTACCACTAACACACTTCTCAGATTGGCTAAGATGACAGGAAAAGATGATGATAAATGTTGGAGGGGATGTGGAAAAATTGGGACACATATATTGTTGGTGGAACTGTGAATGGATCCAACCATTCCGGAGAGCAAATTAGAGTGATGCCCAAAGTGCTATCAAACTGTGCTTACCCTTTGATCGAACAGTGTCTCTACTGGGCTAATATCCCGAAAAGATCCTAAAAAAGGGAAAAGGATCCATATGAGCTAAAATGTTTGTAGCAACACTTCTTGTGGTGGCAAAGAACTGGAAACTAAATGGATGCCCATCAACTGGGGAATGGCTGAATAAGTTATGGTATATGAAATGTAATGGACTATCATTGTATTGTAAGAAATGATGAGCAGCATGATTTCAGCAAAGCCTGGAGACTTAAATGAACAAGAACTAAGAGAACATTGTAGTAATAAGATTATGTGATGAATTATGATGGATTTGGCTCTTTTCAACAATGAGATGATTCAAAGCAATTCCAACATACTTGGGACAGAAAATGCCATCTGCACAAGACCATTGGAGATTGAATATGGATAAAAGCCTACTATTCTCATTTTTTTTTTTTTTTAAGGCTCGAGGATTGGTTTTTCTTTGTTTTTTCCCTTTTGATCTATTTTCCTTGTGCAGCATGGAAAAAAAAAGTAAATATTTTTAGAAGAATTGCACATGTTTAAACTTATATCAGATTGCTTGCTATCTTAAATGGGGCAGAGAGAGAGGGAGAAAAATTTGGAATGTAAGCTTTTGCAAAACTGAATGCTGAAAACTATATTTCCATGTGTTTAGAAAAATGAAATATTACCATTTTTCTTAAATATAAAATAAATTTTAAAAATAAAATACTTTCATAACCTGCCCCAACCTATCTTTTAAACTTGCCTGGTACATTATTCTACTGCTCAAATGACACATTCCAGCCACACAGTACTGTTCTCTACATGACAATGAATCTCTTGTCTCTCTGGCCAATGGACAGAAAGCACTCTCTCTTCAAATCAGTCTTAAAGAATCCTTCTCTTCAAATAAATAAATTTAGTTCACAAAGCCATCCTTTATCGCAATGTGGACACCCTATTGACTTACTTTGGATTATTTGGTATTTATTCTGTATTCTTTTATATTCACTATATAACAATGCACATTTATGTCTCACTGATAGCATACATAATAATCCTTTGGATCTATACCAAGAATAGGGCTGACCCTAATTTAATTTAAGGCATTTAATAAATACTTGTGGATTCACTGATTCCCTTATCTCCCAAAAGGTCCTCCAGATTTCCTGAGGAAGAGTTTCCACATCATATGGAACAAATAAGATGAGTCTAGAGATGTTAAGTATGATGAAATTTCTTATTGATCCTACAAGCCAGAGGCAACTTGGTAATTGTGCTGATATAAACTTGCACACACAAAACAGGATGTTATATTAATCAAAAAGGTCTGTTATTTGAATAAGTAGGCATTATTGAAATAATCTTATTTATAAGGGGTATTTATATTTATATTATAAGGGGTAGAGGGAACCCTTAACTTCCAAAATATAGTGGGAGTTATTTCATGTACAAGAAGTTCATTTTCTTGTTTACAATACCTTAAGTTCTACTAAATCTAAAATATCATGTTAATTCACAAATATTTAACTTCGTTTGCAATTTTCTAAGAATATCAGACTGTGCAAATTGAACTACAACTTAGCAGGAAAGAATGTGGCAATGAAAATTGACTCCATTTGTATCAGCTTCCATATGCCTTGAAGAGACGTTTTATAAATGTAATGTAATATAAAACATTATCCCTATTTAATTTGGCACTAGTTAGGCTAGCTAGACAAAAACAAAAAGAATACCCAAGATGATAAAGGCAGTGAGCCTCAGTGTACTATTTCATCCATTTTCTAGTGTTCTAATGAAGTTTTTATTCTTGTGGTCCATTTCAAAAGAGAAAGGGTCCATTAAACACTTATTAACCTACCTAATAATATTCAAAAACAAAAAAAACTTCAGAAAAAATGACATTACTTTTAATATGCTTTAATGCTTTTAAAATGCCCTTTTCAAATTAAAAGGATGTCTTTTAAAATGACAAATGAACAGATTTTTGGACATGAATTCTAGAGTACTCTGTGGAATTACGTTTGGACAACCACAATTATAATCCATTAATTTCAATAAATACTTTCCTAACTATAGGAAAATAAGAAACCTTTGTCCTCTCATTTTGCAAGATATTTTCTTTTCTTTCTTTCTTTCTTTTTTAAAACACTCAATGAGAAAAGGGTCATACCAGACAGGAATATTGCGAAAGGCAAGTCTCCTAGCAACTCCTGTTCTCTTTTTTTCATAAGAAGGGGAAAAAAAAATTGGTATTCTTGCACCTAGTATTGAGATTTAATTCTAAACCCTTAGCTGCGTGTTAAAGGTTCAAAATAAAAAACAAAACAATCCAAAAGCCGACTTACAGTTTGCAATGGAAAAATAATAAGACTAAGCAAAAAGTAAATAAAACAAAATTTTATAGCACCTAAAAGTTACAAATAAATTATAAATATTATTTTATCAACTGAACAAGTTTGAGAAGAAAGTGTTATCCCAATTTTACAGATGAAGAAACTGAGACATAAAGTAGGTTAAAGGCCAAGGATTATATGGCTAGTTAAATGAGTGAAGATGGATTTTAATTCAGCTCTTCCTGATTTTAGGTTCAGTACTGAATAGAAAAGAGTAACAAGTATTGGATTAACCACTTATTATATGAAAGGCACTATGTTAGGTAAGTATAACTTATGTTAACTTATATGTTAAGTATAGCTAGTCCTTGCCTTCAAGGAGCTAACATGGTGACAGGAGAGACAACATTTTAGTAAAAACAAGAGATATAAGAAGCAGATAAAAAGTACCTTTGAAGAGAAGGCACTGGGGGCAAAGCAAGTGCTACTAAGGGCATCAGGAAAAGCCTCATTATTAAGTTGTAATTACTATTCTGCAAATGTATCACCCTAAAGAGAAAAAAAAAGTGGATCTTTAATAGAATAAAGAACTCTCAATCATTCCTGATTTGAAAGAAAAAGTTGGAAGTCTTTAAAATGGAAATAAGAGACAAGAGAAACCAAGAACAAAAAATACATTCAAGCAATTGGAAGATCCTAAGAGAATGTATTCTGAAGAGTAATATACCATTTTAGAATCCTGATGTTTTCAAGGGCCACAGAGTAAATAAAAAGAAAAAAGAGCAATGTCTGGGAGTAAAATTGTCCCATTTAGTTGGATTTTATAGGAGGAAAAATCTAAAACACTATGGAAGAAATGAGGAAGAAGGGGAAAAGAAACTACTGTTTTTCTTAACTAGATGCAACAAATGAAAGTACATAAGCACAAAGATCTCAAATATCTCAAAGGAACATGGAAGGGTTGTACAGGAACACCAGTAAATACATACGATGAAATTTTATCCAAAAAATACATTAACCTAACAGTAATAAACAGGCAAGTGGGGAGAAAGGGAGCTTTAAGGAAAAGGGAAGCGTTGAGGAGCAAACATCAGCAAATAAAAAGAGAAATGAATGAAAGAATAAAAAAATAAATATAAGGACAGGTCATGAAAGGGGAATTAAGTGGAGCAAAAGAAAATCAAATAATCTACTGTAAAAATCTGGACTTGATGAAGGAGGAACAGAAGGGTGGCATGAAATAAATTCAATCACTCTTTACTAGTAGTGCTACCATTAACTTTACTAACCTTCAAATTCTTTATTTCTACATGGGGTAAATGTGGAGAGAGTCAAAGAAAGAAAAAAAACCATGGGGCAATGTAATGGAAGAAAAAAAAAATGTAACAATCATAACTGAGATTATGAATCAAAGGACATCCCCCACAAAATAGAAGAGTTGAAGGCCTTACAGAATAAAAAAACAATATGTTGCATACCAGCCAACAAACAAAAAACATCAATGTTCTTAAAACATAAGGGGTTGCAGAAGAATTTTTTATGACTCAGAGAAATCCAAAAACAACAAAACAAAACAAACAACAACAAAAAAATAGATCTTGACCTCACAAAAGACCAACAGTAAAAGTAGTCATAGTGAAAGATAAGGAAAACCTGAAGTACATTATGCTTAAAGACAACATATAAAATAACATAAGCAATTGATATGTGCGCACATAACATTATGAAAATGACAACGAAAATGATGATGATGATGATGGGGGTGGTGGTGGTTATGCCCTTGAGGGTTTGCTTAGCACAATGTCAAAAGAGCCAGCCTCAGAACCTGGAAGACCTGGGTTGAAGTCCAATTGCTAACACATAGCGACTAACACTGGGCAAATGACCTGACTGTTGTCATCTTTATAAGATGCTAAGTTTCAGGTAAAGTGCTAACACATTTTAGAGGGAATATGAGAGGTCCCTATACCAATTTAATCACATGAGAAGGCAAGAGATTAAGCATTTAAATATAACATTACCATGCCTGTCTCATTTGATGGTCACAATCTTGTTGAGGTAGGTGCTAATATCACCCCCAGTTTAATGCTGAAAAAACTGAGGAAACAAAAGTTAAATGACTTGACCAAGGTATACTGCTAGTAAATGTCTGAATTGGAACGTTATGAATTCAGGTTTTCCAGACTCCAGACTTTAATCCACTTGAGAGTTGCCCCAAATCACACAAATCCAGTCTCTTTCCCTTTGAAGTTTGTAAAGAGTTAGACATTAACACATACATACACAATCTCATCTCATATGATCTAACAACCCTGTGGGGGTAGGTGATTTTATTCATATTTTACAGATAAGTTATCTGTAGACCTAGAAAAATTATGTAACTGTATGAGAGTAAATGAGCTAATAAATAGGGACAAAATTTAAATTTCTTTCTTCCTGCTTCAATATGTCCACCATAGCACCTAAAATTAGTAAGAACTATCTAAAACTGGAATGGGATACTCGAGGAGTCATTGGTGAACCTTCAAAAAATGTCTTCAAGCAGAGGTTAGATGACTATTTTTGAGTTATACTGTAATGGAGAATTCCAGTTCTGGTATAGGTTAAATTGGATGGTGGCTGAACTCTATTACGACTCAGATTCTAAGGAAGATGCCTTGGAGAGACTAGAAACAAGGAAAACAATTACAAAGCAATAGCAAT
The DNA here is from genome assembly GCA_023553655.1 of Myrmecobius fasciatus. NCBI lineage: Eukaryota > Metazoa > Chordata > Mammalia > Dasyuromorphia > Myrmecobiidae > Myrmecobius > Myrmecobius fasciatus. The sequence goes on from JAJPUD010000925.1 coordinate 195,885, forward strand.
AACCCAGGAGACAAATGGTGAAGAACGAAATTAAAGTAGAGGCTGGGTAAATGAAATTGCTTATCCAAAGGAAGCATATATTTTATACAAAAAGTTTTGAAGGAAGCATTGACTAATAAGAAGTTATCCATTTAAAACTGAATTCAATTAAATCTATTCATAGCAAATAATGTAGTTATTCAACATGAAGCTTGAGGCTTCCTAAAACTAGCCCAGAAAAAGTAAGCTAGAAACTCATAACTCAACTGAATAAGTCCATCCCACTTTATTGATACAAATACAATATTTTCCATACAGTAAATATAAGGAAATGAAAACAAAAACTGTTTTCTTTTCTTTAGTATTAAAATATTAGAAATATTAGGAAGCAAGAAAGAACAGGCGAGACAGACCTGAGACCAAATAAGCATTCTGCACAGCTGAGCTTATTAAGACATCCAGGTCTTTCACAATCTCAGTACAACTTCAATTCAATGATCTGTACCAAGAGCTAGATAATAGAAAAATTTAAGTATCCAATACATATTGTCCTTAAACACTATTCTGTCAGCCACCATTAAATACCCTTTTGCAAGGCTGTAAAAATTATATTTCATATCTAAGAAAAGGGCATAGTGGATAATTCTGGGAAATCATTCAAGGATTTGGATACACATTTGAGGATTTGCAAAGAAACATTAAAAATCAATGTAACAGCAAGAATGCTAACTAAATTTCATTACTTTCAAATTTCAGCAATTACAATTACATAGAAAGATAATGCTTTTTAAAAACTACTTTTAGGCCAAAGGTCCTAAATGGCACACAATCCCCAGAAGCCACCATAGATATGTCATGAACAATCAACAAAATTCACTGCAGAAAATTTTTTCCTTAAAAAAATTTTAAGTCTTTCTATATATGTGTAGATATATATATATGATCAACAGATTAACTAAACACAAATAATGATTAAACAAATTTGTTTATATTTCCCTCTTTTTCTCTATGAAACCAATAATATTTTATTTGTCACCTTCACTTTTCCATTTCCTCTTTATTATTCTCTTCAATTTGGTACTACTGTCAGAAAACTCCCAAGCAGTTGTATCAAACCTCAGATATGCAATACATGTAACTAATCATTTCCCTTTCTTTCTTCAATCATTTCTTCCTACTTTCTTTTACTTCATTTCACTATTTACCCTATTTTTTTTTTTTTTTTTTTGCTGAGGCAATTGAGGTTAAGTGACTTGCCCAGAGTCACACAGCTAGGGAATGTCAAGTGTCTGAGACCAGATTTGAACTCAGGTCTTCCTGACTTCAGGGCTGGTGCTCTATCCACTGTGCCACCGAGCTGCCCCTCCTATTACTTTCTTTAAAAAGTTATTTTACTTACTTAATATATATATATATATATATATATATCAATCACTCCATGCAACTAGAACAGTTTCAATCAACCCATCCAAAAAATTACCAGTGGCTCTCCATTGCTAACAACATCTCTAAGAAATATTTCAATTGTCTCTAAACCATTCACTCCCTTAATGGTTCAGAGACAAAAGGACAATACATACAAAGCAGATGGAAATTAAGAAATATCTGTGAGCCATGTGCCTAGAATTTAGAGATATAAAGTATACCACAATCTATGTTTTCTAGGAGTTTGCAATCTTAGGAGCAGTAAGATTCACTGACACTTAAACAAGCATTAGAAAGAATTCTACAAACATAAAATGTTAGGTGATCATAAAAAAGAGAAGAGGACAACAGTGAGCCAAAATAGTCAAGGAAAATGAAAAGGAAAAATTCTTGACATTCTCCCCCCCCAAAAAAGGGGAAAAAAAAAGGTTAAAGGAGCTATTTAATCTAGAAAGATTATCACTGAACAAGAGCTTACTTAATACACCAACTATAAATGGGATTTTTAAAAATAACCTTCTCGAGTTTTTATTGTATGGAGGAATATAAAATGTACAAAGATAAGTTTAAACAATTACATTGAAGAGAAATCTCAACAATACAGGGAGAAAGTAAATCAGGAAAAGCATCACATGGGAGAAGGAACTTAAGTTAAATTTAAAGTACAGTAAAGAAGCTTAGAAAAAAAAAAAAAAAAAGAAATGGATCCCTGTATGAAAAGGTATATAGATGGAATATCAAAGACACTGATTTTTTTTTAAAGTTTTCATTGGAATTTGATAGATTATTAACAATCATAATTATTGATTAACATTCATTTATGTAGCTTTCCAAGATTTATAAAGCACTTTCTACAAAACAATATTCTGATCTATATAGATAACGCAAGTATTATCCACATTTTTTAGAAATGAAAATGCTAAAATTCAGAGAATACATGACTTCTCCACTGTCACTCTGTAGACAAAGTAGAGCATCATCATACAATCATACAATAAGAAATTATGATTGTGAGGAATTCAGAGAAACACTGAACTAACCAGAAACAAATAAAGTAGTGCACATGAAAAGGAATTTGAACTCTGAGTAAATGAAAAACCAATGAAAATTATGAATCAGAGATGGTGCAGCTAAAGTACAGTATTGTCTATTTTGTCAAATGCAGACATTATACAGGATATGCTTTTATTTACAAAAACAAAACAAACTAACCTCTTGCTCTCAAGACTATTTCAGAAGGGAAAGAGCACTGACAACTAATAGAAATATAGAATAACAAGCATAACTCACTGGAGGCAAGCAAGCTCATGTGTACTTCTTTGTCTTTCCCCTCATTTTTTTAGAAGGAAATCTCTATAGAAAGTTTTGTTTGAGTGCATATAATAACATCATGTTTTGTATGCTATCCTAGTTCATTTTTTAATTTATTAAAACCATTATAGAGGGAAAGAAAAGTTGCAGCTACCTAACACAGAACTTTGTGTTTGAGGTATAGTTCACAAAATCAGTTATTCTTCAAAGTTCTTGTATTAAATAAGATGGTGCTGTCTTAGTTTTATGTTCATTCAGAAGTGGCTTAAAGGGCATCTGAACCAATTCATATCTGATGAAGACTCTCATCTCTAGTATTGATGAGAAGTGGTCAATCACATTTGATTCAGAAATACTACTAAGTCTGTATCCAAAAGGGATCATAAAAAAGGAGAAAGGACCTATATGCACAAAAATATTTATAGCAGCTATTTTTCTAGTGGCAAAGAACTGGAAATGGGGTAATGCCCATCAACTGAGAAATGGTTCGACAAATGACATGTGAATATAATGGAATGCCATAGTGCTAACAGTAAAATTGTGCAAAGATCAAATATGATAGTTCTTCTCAGCAAAACAGTTAAAAAAAAGACTCATGATGGAAAATGCTATCCATGTCCAGAGAAAGAACTATGGAATCTGAATGCAAATCAAAGCATATTTCCAATTTCCCCCCATGATTTTCCCCTTTTGTTCTTTTTCTTTTTTCACAACAGTACGAATAAGGAAATATGTTCAACATGGTTTCACATGCATAAACTGTAACAGATTGTTATCTTGAGAGAGAGGAAGAGAGAAATTTGGAACTCGAAATACTATAAAATGAATGATGAAAAAAATATTTTTACATATAATTGGAAAAATAAAATACTATTTACTTAAAAAAAAAAGTGATCACTCAGCCTTTGCTATCTTGATAACCTCAACTGATGGGGAATTTGCTATAGGGCACACATCTTCTTTTAAACAGCTATCATTACAAGGCAGTGTGGTATGACAGAGAAATGGTTTTAAAACAAGATGGATTCAAGTGCCACATCTGACACTAATGATGTGTAACCATGGTCGAATCACTTCTCAGCACTTATTCTAGGCAACTAAGAAAATAAGTTGTAGGGAAAGTTGTTACCCATTTTGGTGCAGTGAATGTCATCTCATCTGGGAAATCCCCAAAGAAATGAAATAATCCTTCCAGTCCTTGGCCTGCAGCTGTGGAGTGCTTACTTTCTTGACCACTGGAGGAGAGGGATAAAGCTTATGGGGTAGCCTTCTCACAATTGTGTTCTTAAACATTTAAAATAGATACAAAGGAAATCAATTATACCGAAATAAAAATTTCAAAATATTAAAAATAAAAGCAAGTTCTCAGTCCCCAAATAAGAACTACAATAATTATTAAGCAGTTTTTCTTGACAGTGGAGTTCAAAGCTAGCTTTTAGCAACTTTGACCCACCGCTCCACTCCTCCTTACTACAACTAAACAAAACAAACATGGAGTAGAGAAGTCAAATAGACATCAGTTTCTAAGTCATAGAGAAACACATCCTGAGGAACATGTTGACATAGAAAAATAAGAAATTGATACTGCCTATATTTCACTGAATTTTTAAATTTATTTTATTAAACATTTCCTAATTATATTTCAATTGGGTTCAGCCTCACTTTGAAAGCTAGCAGTTTGACACTTTGGCTATAATGGGAAAAGGGCAGACCAGAGATTCAAATGCTGCTCCTGATTACCTATGTAGTCTGTCCCTTAGTTTTTTACTAGTTCCCCTCAGTGCCAGTGCCTTCCTTCTGAGATGATCTCTAAAATACCTTGTATACATATTGCATTTTAGGTTTTTTGCACCTAATCTTAACACATTATAGCATGAGTTCCTTGAGATCAAAGATTTTTTTTTAAACTTTCTTTCAATCTTCAGTATTCATCACAGAATCTGGCACATAGAAAATACTTAATAAATGTTTACTGATAGTCAATAACCCACTTGGCTTAAAGGGGAATAATACAGAGTAAATCCAAAAATATGGAAATACCTAAAGTTTCAATTTTATCCTAGACAGAATATGAAGTCACTGAAGATTTATAAACAAGATGTATGCCATGAAGTATGGTCAACCAGTCTTAGTAATATTGATTTGGGAGCTATGTGATTACATATGGATTGAAGAAAGGAGAAACTGGAAGCAGGGAGAGCAATTAGGAAACTATTGCAAAAGCCCTTCTGAATAAGCAGCTGAATTCACATAATAAAATGACCATATGAATGAAAAGAAGAAAATTATGAAACTCATAATGGAAGTAAGAATAGACAGAGAAAAGAGTTAAGAATAAGAAATTACAAACATGAATGGGTCAAAGTATAGTGATTTTCAAGTCACTAATAAGGTAATTTGGAAGAGGGCAGACTAGGACATACAGGAGGGTGAGGTAGGGAGAATAAGGGAGTTAATTGGTGATATACAACTGGAATTCTAAAGAAAAAATAAGACAGAATGGAGACAGAGAAAGAGAGATACAGTTAAAAGACAGACAGAGAGATGAATGTTTGATAGGAAGATAGATACAGATAGACTGAATGATTTGGGAGTGTTACATGCATTAAAAAATTGAATCAATGGGATAAGATTACCTAGATATAAGGCTGATAATTAGAAGAAGTCCAGGACAGAACCTGGAAGTACATCCAAACGCTAAGAAACAAAAGATAATCCAGTATAACAGGCTGAAAAAGAAGTCCTTCAGAAGAGAAAACAGTCTCTGACAAAAGGCTACATTTTTTCTCCCTCAGTGTCTTGTTTCATTTTTGGATTTGTATTCTCAATTCTCAAGCACAGTACTTTGTGTGAAGTAAGCATGTAATAAAAACTTGTTAAACAAAGAAATGGATAAATTATCTTTTTAGGATCACTTATACTACATTGAATAGATGCTTCTGTGCTTGGAAATACAGGTAGAAATGCAAAGTTTATATAGGACACTCCTTGTATTGAGAGAACCATGGGTGTTGCTATGGAAATAGGACTGGACTTCAAGTCAGAGGGCCTCTGGTCAAATCTCAACTGTGCTACTAGGTTACTACCAGTGTTTCCTTAGACAAAACACCTAATCTTCATCTCAGTTTTCTCATCTGTAAAATGTTAAGGGTTCATACACTAGTCAAGACATGCTCCTAAGTGTACTAGTGCCTGCATTCCTACCATTTCTTTGAGCTCCCAATCAACTTTAATTATCAAAGTGTTAACTCAACAGGTACTAAGCACCTAATTCATTCCATTTACCTACTAGATGCTGGGGATACCAAGATGAAAAACAAAAGAATCTCTGGCCTTAAGGAGATTATGATTGCTTAAGAGGGACATCACATGTCCACGAGAAGTGCAATACAAAGTAGAATGAGACAGAAGCAAAAGACAGTTCCAGACAAAGTACTCTAGGAAAGTTTATATGGAGCAAGACAATACTGCATTTTTATACCTTTAGTTCCTTTACGTACAAAAAGAGCTGAATATTTAAAGACAATTTATTTCTACAGAATCAAAACACTTTGTAACAATACTAAGATGTGATAGAGTCTAGTAACAGTTTCTATCAGGGAAACTGCTAATTACCTGCTGACAACAGCACTGACAATCAAGAAGAGGGGTGCTGTTCCCTTTGGGCAACAACTATTCATATCTAATAAGGCTTTAGAGCTCTGAAAAGACTTAAAGAGAAAAGTCGTTATTAAAAAGGTTAACCAGCAGCTGTCAGACTTCATTTCTATAATAGTCAGGCACATCTGGCTCCAAGTCTGCTAAAAACAATGTCATTGCTCTACTATATAAATAAAGGCAATGAAAAGGGAAGCCCAGAAAGATGGATCTTATCTCACCAAATAAAGAAGCAAATCACTTTTGTTCCCCCTCTCTCAGTACTTATAAAACACTAAGACAGACTTACTTTCCCCTGAAAACGGAATAACTCTTCCTGGAAATCAACTATCAAGTGATGGGTTTTTGTGCTAGGGTTTTTTTTTTTTTTTTTTTTTTTGGGGGGGGGGGGGAGGGAGAAGAATGTGTGTGGGGAAGGAGGAGGAGAGGGGAGGAGTAAAAAGGGAGGTTAATTAGTTAAGTAGAAATATTCCAAAGCTTGAATAAAAACATAATTGCATCAACTAGGGCAAATATATGCAGCAATATGTCCATATGGATAGAACTTTCTTTAGGTGAAAAAAGTCAATCTAAAGATCTCATAGCTGAATGAAAAAGGAAAGAAATTCAGAAACATCCATTCCTTGGCAAGCTATAAGCAAAAAGTCTAAAATATACCATTCTTTTTCAAGAATGTTTAAAAGATTCTGTTTCAAACTTTGAAGCAGAAAAAAATAAAAGAAAAAAAGTCTGTCATCTGGATTTGTTTCAGCAGTCAAGAGTAGAATATAACCAACCTCAGAGTCTGAGTCTGCTAGATGCTGCCTCCAGAAAAATTCTGGGAGCCATAGTTTTATTACCATCCCTAAATACATACACACACACACACACACACACACACACACACACACACACACACACAC
>JAJPUD010000925.1:203168-277830 GCA_023553655.1 Myrmecobius fasciatus
CACACACACACACACACACACACACACACACACACACACACACACACTCTCTTTAAATACCTAATAGGCTGATTGAATTATATCAAATGAAAATCATTATGCTGTACAATAGCCAATTAAAATATCTGGCCCCAATAGGCTATAACCTATGACAGAATGAGGTTTGAACAGAAAAATGAGTTTCCTTCTGGGGCAGAAAGATATCATCTCAAAGGTGTTCCATGTCTCATCTTCATCCTCACTGGCCAGCAACTGCCTGTCAGCTAGTGAAAGTTCCCTAATTTATTCAGCACAGTTCCCTAATAATACTTTAAGGGTACAGGGCAAGCAAAACCATTTGTCAACACATTTTGATTATAGGCAAGGAGGTCTACAGGTTAAGACGCTTTGTTTTAATTAATTTTTCTATTCTATGTCAAAAGTAACAAAAACTATGACTGTGAGGTGTTTTCAACAGCTTCACTCATTTAAAGATGTAAACTTAAGGGGGGGAAAAAGACATCAGATTGTTAAATAAAGTGTTGGAAACAAATACATTATACTTTGCATCTAGACTGGCCCACATAGCTTTCTATTCCATAGCATCAAAAGGAATTATTATAGTCCTGAAAGAATCCAGCCATTATATTACCCAAAGGAGACTGGAACAAGAAAGATGTTTAATGCCAAGTAGTATTTAAGGTCTACATTAAGCATTTTAAAACTGCAAGGGACCTTTGGGGTCATTTTATCTGGCCCTAATCAGAAATTCAGAAAGCAAGTTTTTAATTTAATAATTTCAATCCCCGAATTATGCATCTGGAAGGAAGTCTAATGGATCATACAATTCAATTCCTTTCATTTTACAAATGAAGACACTGAGGACCAGAGAATTAAGTGACCTCAGATAATCTGCTTTCTCTGGGGCCATAAAAGTCACTGCTGTTAAAATCAACATTGATTCTGTGACTCTATATGCTAAATATTTCTGAAAGCTTTATTATTTGTTGTAGGCAATTAATTTTTCAATATAGCTCTGAGACACATACCATGCACACAACAGAAAAAAGTGAAGCTTTACAAAAAAGGAAATCAAGGACTTATTTGCTCTTGCTTCTTCTCCCTCCTTAGCTCCCCCCTCAATATTCCCACACCTTCCTCCCCTCTGCTTCTCAGAATCCTTATCTACCCTCAGATCAGTTGCTATGGGTTTTGGAAAGCTTCCTCGATCCTTCCAGTGCTTTTACCCTCCACAAATGATCTTTAATTTACCTCTATTAATATTGTATGTCAAGCAGTATTCTTTGAGGGCAGGAATTATTACATTTTTGGGGTCTGTGTATCCCCTGAACTTGGAATCTGACAATGAATGACATACTCATTGTTATAAGCAAGACAAACACACACAGGGATTGTAACCATCCTATTAACCAAGAGTTCTACAAAGATAAAAAGGGATAACGATCTAATTAAGATTAGGAAGTGTGTGTTATACCCCAGAGAGAATACTCCAGAGCATCATTTTAATGTATCTTGAAAATAAACCCCAAAGGAAGGCTCTAAATTTCTTATAAGAGGGCAAAGATAATCACAAGTCAAAGAAGAAGTTGCCAAAGAGCAGCAGCAAAGAAATATAATCAATCAGAACAGCACAAGATTACTCCTTGTTTAAAAAAAAAACTCACAGGAAAACTATATTTCAAAGAGCAAACAAAATTGGTTGACACTCAAAAACAGCACATCCTATAGTTAAATATAAACACTAAAATAATAATAAGACACTTAGCCAAAGGAAAGAAATAAAGACTTTTCCACCAAAAGAACCCAAAATAGTCAAAATATATATATGAAAAATGGCCAAAGAGAACTAAGTTGAACATTTTCTGCCACCAATGAAAGCCTAAGAAATGAAAAGTTTGCTTGTTTTCATTTGGTTAAGATGTATGGGTGAGGAGGTAGAAGTGAAACTAAGACTTTTTGATTGTTTTTCTTTAAAAACAAAACAAAACAAACAAACAAAAACCTAAGCACTGCAAACATTAAGAATGTAAAAAAAAAATCTATCCATCAATGGACTAAAATCTTAGGAGCAAAATTTATAATGAGAATAATCAGGAGACTAGATGGAAGTGAATTAATGTACAAGAGAAAAAAATATTATTCACATAAGTTAAATCAATAATATAAATATGGTGGGATAAAAGAGGAACCCCACTCCCATAAAAAGAAAATAAGAAAGGAGGATCTGGAGAAAGATTATTCAAGGTTTTAAGTGGAAAGAAAAATGAGAGGCATGGGTAGGAAAAGAATAAGAGCAGAATATTGAAAGAAGGGAGGTAAGTAGGGACTGCCACAGGGGGAAAAAAACAGGACTTCAATGTTGCCTATCAACTAGTAACACTATGGCCACATTTTAAAGGAAATCCGAAACAGAAGAGGAAAGCAAGAAGGAGGACTAATAGAAATCAATTTCTATAAGCAAAGCGGCTGTACATTTCTTAGTACAAACTTTCAACTGGAGGGGAGGGAAATCCCATATATCTGAGATGGCCATAGTTTCAAAGGAAAAATAAACGGCATGTCAGAAAATGAATAAGCAATGAGAAGAAAGGCAAAGAAGAGGACCAAGTCTCCCTGAGCTCAGGTCATGAAATATTTTATAATAGAACCCACTAGCTGACTGTCAAGAATCAATGTTCAAAGTAGCAGATTATATTCAAAAAGGAAAGGGTAAGAAGAGTTGCAAGAAATATGAAGAATATGAGGGGCAGCTAGGAGGCGCAGTGGATAGAGCACCAGCCCTGAAGTCAGGAGGACCTGAGTTCAAGTCTGGTCTCAGACACGTAACAGCTGTGTGACCCTGGGCAAGTCACTTAACCCCAACTGCCTCAGCAAAAAAAAAAAAAAAAAAAAAAAAAAAAAAAAAAAAAAAAAAAAAAGGAAATAAGAATATGAAAGAGACAGAGAAAAAGGAGGAGAGAAAGGAGATGGAAGAGAGAAAAGGGAGGAGATATTTTTCATTCCTCTGGGCTTGGTTCAGTTACACATTTAACTCCTAACATGTTTTTTTTTTTTTTTTTTTATTAAAGCTTTTTATTTACAGAAAATATGCATGGATAATTTTTTCAACATTGATCTTTGCAAAACCTTCTGTTCCAAATGTTGTACTCCTTCCCTCTACCCCCTTCCCTAAATGGCAGTCTAATACATGTTAAATATGTTAAATCCAATATATGTATACATAGTTATATAGTTATCTTGCTGTACAAGAAAAATAGGCTCATGAAGGAAAAAGAAACACCTTCAGAATAAAGCTTATGCCATTTTTCACACTTGTTTCTCAGTTTCTAATACACCACACAATGTAGACAATCAATCACAATGGATGGAGCATCTACTATATGCCATTTACTGTGGTAGGCACTTGGCAAACACAAAATTCTGGCCTGCAATGTTCAGTGTCAAAGGAGCTTATAGAAATGCTTGCTGAATTTGGATAGATTTTAGCAGAACTTTCCAAGTTTAGTCCCTAATCTAAATGAGAAATTTTCAATTTCTCACTTTTTATAAAGGAATAGAGATTTTTTTATAAGTATTGGCTTTAGGGGATACAAATATTTATTAAGTAATTTTGTGTTAAGAATTGGGGATGCAAATAAAGGTCAAAAAGAAAAAGAAATCTACCAGGGCTTGCATTCAAGAAACTCAGGAGGATAATGGAGAAGACAATATGCAAAAAAATCATGGAAAGCAAAGCATATACAGGATAAATTAGGAGAAGTATAAGATGCAAGGCACTAAGATTAAATATCACTGATCATGGCTTCTTGCAGTTGCATACCCTAAAAACTAAAAATACAGGGAATACAGCTAAAAAAAGTCATAATTTTTTTCCATAACCAGCAATATAAATATCCTAGATGCTTTGTGTCCTGGTATCCAGATATGGCAATAGAGCAATTTCTTCTTCTTTAAAAATTTATCCTACATGAATCCAAAAACATGTAAGTATAATAATGTGTACATGGAAAGGAAAGTTTAGAATACGAGAAAAAACTAGAATGAATTTGGGTGAAATCTAAAGATTTTTCTCAGGAATTTCATTTTATTTAATTATTTAGTTTGCTCCCTATAAAGGAATCAAAAAATCAAGGTAGCACAGCCATGAATGACTTATTTGTTATCAAACCTAACTCTTTTCTAGTTCTAGTTTTGCACCTACTAAAGAAAACCCTGATAAATTATAGCTATTAAAAAAAAAACCCAAAAACCTCCCTTAACAACTTAATTTTATTGAACACAAAATTTCCTATCTATTAGATAGATAGCGTAACAAAAACACCAAAACTATATAAGGCAGAATAAAAGATCTGCATTTTATTGACCTGGAAGCCTCAAACTTATAACAACCATGTTGGTCCTTATGCTAAGCATTAAATACAAGTATATAAGTATAAGAATCTGCAATAAGTACTCTACAATAGTTATGAGACTCTAAGTAGGTCATAAATACCTCCAGATTACCTATGATCATTTCATAATTCCAAAATAGAATAGAACAAAAAAATTAAAGACAATATTAGACGATTCTAAAACAAGTCTGGAGAAGAGCACACATATCAAAAAATAAGGCTCCCAGGGAAAAGGCTTCATCACTTCCCTATAGGCTAGTTAGATTGACTGCTATTCAGCAGACAGAAACCATAATTCTAACTGTCCAGCATCAGCTCAAGAAATGCACTTGGATTTTGGGGGGAAACCAGGTCAGTGCATACAGATGACTTAGCACAATCAGCATTATAAGCATACACAATCCTTCCTAAAATGGGTGTTTCATAATATCATTATCATCAATAACATATTATACCTAAGTGCCTCTCTAAAGTAAGTGCAAAAAATAAGGAATGATTTTGACCCAGTCAGTTCTATAACTTTATGCTGAGAAGTAAAAAGCATGAAAAGCATTTTGCCTGACACCAAATCTCAGTCCGTTCTTTCTCTAATTTCCTTGTTTTTTGATTCCATTTGAGATGACCAAGTTTCAGATGCCTGAAATAGAAATGTTTAAAGATGTTATATCACTAAGTCTCCTAATAAGCTTCACCATCAACCATGACTATTCACTATACAGAAACAATGAGATATAGAATAGGTTTAGCCAAAATACCAAAAAATTCCTCGAGGATCTAAAAACTATAGAGAGGCCATATGTGGAATATTGAGCATATTCTTTACTTGAAGTGCAATGTCAAAAAACAACATAAATAAAACCTTTGGAATTTGTGATATAGCAAGAAAATAAGATATACACAAATGAATGTGTGAGTATAAGGCTTTATTATGAGGCCCAGAAGGAAAAAGTTATTTTTCTGATTAGGACAGGGGAAGATATTCCAGATAAAGGAATGCCAGCAGTCACAAAGGAATCAAAATAAAATTTATGGATGAGGGCTGGTTAATGAATAGTACAGACTGGCTGAAGTGTGATGAGGGGGAGAAACTGTGTGAATTATGACATTTTGGTGACTGGATCTCTGATTTCATTGATTTAAGAAACTCTCAATGAGGAAACTCCATCTTGTGTTCTAGTCTGATACAATCGATGAAACCTAAGCCTTACTAGGATGTTTGAGACATCAACTACTTAAGTGATTAGCTCTGGTCATGTAATCAAATCAGTAAGACCTGAACCCAAATCTTCTGGATTCCAAAACCCATTCTCTAGCTACTACACAATATTGCCTTTTCCTATCTAAATGATTTAAAAAAAAAAAAAAAATCAAGATCAAGGTGGTGTCCCAGCTCAATTACTTTATATTTACAGGTGAGAAAAATAAAGCCAAGAGGGAGGAGGAGCAGAGCTCAACTCTGGTTTCTCTCATCCAAGTGCAATCACCTTTCTACTGCAACAGCTAAGATTTGAATAGCATTCACAAAATGCTTTACAAATATTATTTCACTTGGTCCTCACAGTGACTCTGGCAGACACTGCTACTTCTATTCTCATTTTACAGATGAGGAAACTGAGGAAGACAGTGCTATGCTGGCTTGCTCAAGATCACACAATGAGTATGTTAGGCTGAATTGAAACTAAAGGCTTCTTGATTCCAGGCCTGGTACTCTACCTACTGTTCTACCTAGATAACTCGGCATGCAAGAAGGCTCCAAAAAAAGGGAGCTCTAAAGGCTAAAGAAAGGAAAGAATTTCAGCCTCCATGGAGATAAGAGACTAGTGGAGGGATTTCAGCAGTAAATAATCAGTAGCAGTAGCTTAGCAAAAATATGAAGGAAGGAGGGGGACGAAGAGACAGAAAAACTTGCTACAGTCAAAGTAGAAAGTAGTAGTGAGTGTTCTTTCTGATGAGTAGGCAGTGGAAACATGCAAAAGATATACAGCATTAACATGAATTTAATGGCTATCTCAAAGGAAAAAATTATGTGCCAAAATTTCAAAGACTTACAGGAGTGGGGAAAGGGTAGTAACAAATTTACCAATGCCTAAAGATATAATCTGGTTCACTCTCAATTATCTACTACTATGTTGAGAGAATTCGATAAACAGTGCACAAAAAATACAAAGTATGAATATATGTGCATAGGCAATTAAGTCTAACCCCATAGATAAGGACATTAAGATATCTTCCCTGTCTTTCCTCATTCAAAATTTTCCCTCAATTAATACGGGAAACTAAGACAGCTTAAGAATAAATAAGTCAGTGATTACAGATCATTGGAGGAATCCTGAGGAGAAAAATATATACCTACAAACCCTCAAGAGACTTTTTAAAAATTCCTTAGCTCTGGCAGTTTTTATAGCCACATCTTCTAAATTACTATCTTGCAAAGAATTATGGTATTCCCCCACTTTTATTATCCCCTGGATCTGTGTATTGTCTGCGTTCCTGTGGAGAATATACGAAGAAAAATCACATCCATAAAAATCTGAAAACTACAAACTTCATAATTTCAAATTAAGAATTTTAACTAATATTACTCTTAGCATGTGTCAGTTATATGTATCTCACATGAAATTCATTCTTAATATTGAATAACCTTAACATGACACTTATAACCTTGAATTTGAGTTTTTGGAAAATTAAAGATCATAAGACTCACTTCAAACTAATTTCACAATGAGAAAAACAAAACAAAAACACTACAAGAATCCTCATCCTTGGTACTATCAAATATAACCATAGAGAACATTCATGTATCATGTGCATCAAGCAGAATGAATCTTCTAAGTCTTAGCTAAAGTATATACATTCATGATAGTTCCTCCAAAAAATGCTTGCCACAAAGAAGCCTATAAACTCCAAACTAAAGATTTTGCAATAAATTACAGTGATTCAGCAGTCCAACAGAAAAACATGCGATCTCCACCTCCAGCCTCATGTGATATACAATCCCATGACAACAATTTTAGCAAGTACCATTTCTCTTACACAAAAATATCAGGTCTAGATGTCACAGATGTGCCAGAAAGGATGTGACAGCTGTTTATGGCTTTCACGCTGAATAATAGCATTTTTATCCAATACATGCTTTGGTCAATGAGGCATCAGTGTTCTCTTTAGCAGAATTGTTATCAGTGTTCTCCTGACCTTGCTTAACTCACCATACCCCCTACAAATCTCCTAAATCTCCTAAAATCAAACTGTCAGGATGTCACATCAAACAGCTGGAATTGAAAGGTTTCCTTATTAACTGATTTTGTCATGCATAGCAAATAAGGGCCAGTATTTACTAAGCTCATCAAGCAGATCCCTGATTTGATATAACTAAGCAATAATCATACAGAGGTATATAGTATTCAGCATAATAGTTTACTCATATTCATTTCTGCTCAGATTTTTCTGCCTTATTTATGAAGCTTTAAAAACCTGTTGTTGCTGGGTGAAATGGAAGACATCTGGATTCTGGGCCTGCCTCTGCCCCTAATTATGTATTATGAATGCATTTCTTTGGGCTTGGATCTCTTCATTTGTAAGATGAGGAGGGAAGACAAGTACTTCCTACCAGCTTCCTTTTTAGCCATGAGATTACATGACTGAATCTTCCAAACCTACCATTCCAAAAGACCTTGAGTTGGCCTGCTCAAGATCTAAGGGCAAGGTCACAGTTTCAGAAGGCAAAAGTCAAGAGAATAGAAACATTTTTCTGCACTCAAAGGGTCTCTCTAGCTACATCTACACTAGGAAATAAATACTAATGTACTTTTGTGGAATTCTGCCAACAAGATCCATAAATATCTTAATCAGGAAAATTCCTTAATTCATTTCAGACTGGAAGTTGAGAAAACAAATGAAAAGATTTGAGTAATACACACTCCTATAATAGGACACAAGAGGGCATAGTCCCAATAAAAGTGTCTATGTCTCTGACATCTGTGACAGAAAGGAAAAAAGATCCCAGAGTGTCCATTTTTTAAAATGTGCATGGGAAAGAGTGAATGAGGGTCAAAGAGCTCTGCTGGAAAAATAGTTAAGTCCAGAGGAAATGAAACTGTACCAGGAAATCATTTGGTTCAAGAAATACTGCTTTAAAAAAAAAAAATAGGTAATATGAATGAAAAGAGCAAATGCTAACAAAACAACCTGGAGATGGTTTTCTAGAACGGAACCTGGGTCAGCAGTCAGTCACAACAAGAGTACAATAGAGACAGAAGAAACAAGTAAATGTGTTCTAGGTAGCAATGAAGAAGTCATACCATTAACTGAGTGATGAGGCACCAGACTGACATGGCTGTTTCTGGTTGATAAACTTTGGAACAAATCTAAAAAGGTGAGAACTACTGCATATTCAGCCTGCCAGATGAATGAATGAAAGAAAAAGCCTTTAGGAGTGCTTACTATGTGCTATTTGCAACCCACTACAAAGCTTTATTCTAATAAGAATACATATGGGAAGAGTAATGATGAGAGAGAACTATTGTTCTGGAAAGTTTCAGGGATAATAAGTAGAGTTATAGAAGAGTACAATGACATATTTCCAGAAGCAATGGTAGTATTGATTTGATTACAGTTCTAAAAACAGGGAAAAGATGAAGAATACCCATGAAAAAGCAAGGCAGCTAGTGGGGAGGTAGGCAAGGAATAGAAAGGAAATGTCACATACCTGGGAAATCGGGGGGGGGGGGGGGTAGGGGGGGAAAGGAAGAGAGGAAAAGGCAGTGGCAAGCCTGAAACAGTTGACAAAAGCAAACATTGATTGGGGGTGAGGTGGATTGGGGTGACAGACATATTCTCAGGGTAAAAAAGGTAAAATCCTCCAGGGAAATGGTTTCTTATCCCCAGAATAAAGGGGCAGGGAGAAGAGGATTAGGCATGTCTGGATGCCTACAGATGTAATAATAGAGTGAGGCAAATCAAAATAGTAGAGCCCCAAGGAGGGAATTTTCCTATTATCTTGTTATAGAAGTAAGCCTGGGTTCTAATTTTCTGGGCCTGAATCAGTAATTCCAATGCCAACATCACTCTCTACCTTCTGAAAGGAAGTCTGACAAGTATTCACGTCTCAAAATACTGCTAAGAGACATACTAAAAATTGTCTTCCAGATTATTTAATCATAACTAAATACCGCCCTTCCCAAAAGAAGAGAGTGATCACAAAAGATAAAATAAATTAAATTACATGAAATTAAACAGCTTTTACATATACAAACAAAATCAACATAGTGAGCCCAAGTAAAAAAAAAAAAAGCAGGCAAATATTTTTTTAAATACAAAAAGTCAATATTATAAATTATCCAGTATCTCTGAATTTTAGAAAATCAAAAATCAAAAATATATGGGGAATTGACCATATAAAGGCCAAAAACATTACTTAGTGTATAAGTGAAGAGAAGATATGTACAGTTTTCAAAAGAAATGAACATTTAAATTAACATAAGAAAAAAACCTCCAAATTACGAATAAAAGTAATGAAAATGAAAACTTTAAGTTTTACCTCATACAAATTAAATTGGTCAAGATGTTAAATGGGAGATAAGTAATTTAAGAGGAACTCTGAGAAATGAGGCACCAGCAATACTTTCTGGAACGGAATAGAACATGAGCTCCTTGACAACAGGGATTTTTATTTTTGTCTTTATCCCTTCATCACACAGTCCAGTGACTGAAACTAAGGATAAGCTTACTAAACTGCTTATTGATTGACTGTTCAAGTAGCTATGAATTATTCCAGCAGTCTGAAAAAGAACATGGAATTATATGAAAAGTTATTAAACTATTTATACACATTTGTCCCATAATCGCCCTAAGGGGCACATGACACAAGGATGTAATAAAAGGTCTCGTAACACTTACTAGAGTAGAAAAATCTAGAAATAAACTAGGTATCACTGGTGGAAGCAACATTTATTAGTTAATCAGGCTGGGACTCATAAGAGAAAAAAGGTCATTGATTACATAAATTATCTTTCCCTTTAAAAAAAGGGGGGGGGGCGCGCCACAGGAGGCAAGGAAACCATTCAAATTTAATTGGTCCAGGGGGCTTAGGTCAACATACTTTTTGGACTGGGCACTCCACATGGAAAATATGGAGAAGAAGGACTCTGTACCCAATTAAATTAACATGATATCTTTGTTAAATGTCCTTCCCATGCTATTGTTAAATAAATATCCTTTATTAAATGTTATACAATTTATGGGTATTTTTTATACCAGTATGAGCCAGACTTGACAAGAACCATAATAATAAAGTGAAATGGCTGAATAATTTATGCTATTTGAACACAAAGAATATTATTACACCAATGCTGTTTTTATTGAGTTCTTTTTCAGTCATGTCTAATTCTTTGTGATCCCATTTGGGGTTTTCTTGGTCAAAATACTGGATTGGTATTCCCCATAAGACTTCCCTAAATAACAAGGCCTTCTTAATTCTACATCATTCTTTGTAAGATTCCTAGCAGCCTAACAAAAAGTAATCTTGTCATAAAACAAGAAAGGGTAAGTTAATTTTCAAAGTAAAAACCTGAGACCAAAGTAAGAGGCCAAGCTCTGAATTCTGCTGCTGATTGCTGATTGCTCTCAGTTATGTTGAAATGGGAATCAACTGGAAAACAAACATTCACATTTTATAATATTAGGCCCTAAATTGCAAGAGGGAGATGAATTAGAAATCAGAAGTTAGTGAAAAAAAGACATCAATAATGAACTTTGGATTCCCAAGGGAGATAAAATGCAAGGTGATAATGGACATACATGTTAAGTAATAAACTCTTAGATTAGTTGCTCTCAGATTTTTTTTTTTTTTAACTAAAGCCTTAGTTGAACACTCAGGTTTCCTTATGAACAAGGATAGTATGGTTATTTTTATTTTCTGTATAATGTTGGTCAATTTATTTAATTTCAGTGAATCTCAGACTGTTCTTCCTTTCCACATGAGGAGGTTGTATTGTCCCTAAGATCTCTTCAAGTTATATAAATCCTCTCTGTTCCTATGTGGCATTAGCTTTCATACAGAACCATCATTGCTCACCCATCTTTAATTTACCAGTCTTTTGGCTTATACGAACAGCATGTAATAAAGGAGATCTTAGAAAATCTCCATTGGTTTCCAGGATCATGGATCTAAGAGACAGATAAGAGATCCAAGGCCATAAGAGAGCAAACCTTCCTTTAAAAAAAAAAATAATAATAAGGAACCTGTCCAGCAGGATAAAGTGATTTTTATATACAAGTTCATACACATAGTCAGCAGACAGGTGGAATATGAATTGCAGTCTCTAATTCCAGAAACAGAACCCTTTCCCTTGTACCAAGTTAACTTCAATAGAATTACCTGAGGCAACAATTGTAGAATCTTAATATTTTTATCCAGAAATGAGCCATCTGAATTTGCTTTGAAGACTGGGTCTAATCAGTAACTCATTACAAATAGCTTACTGGAAAAATGATCTCTTCATAACTACTCCCAAACAAAAGGAGGACAACAAAGATAAAAAAAAAAAAAAAAAAAGTAGGGGGAAGGTAATTTTATATTAACAATGGAAATTAGAAATTGTATTTTTCTTATTGCCCTCTAGCAATGATCACAGCAACAGAAGAGAACTAATAGATTTGTTAGTCACTATTGGAACCTGAGAGTTATTAGAACTTCATTACTAGAGTACAATTAAAGTCAGAAACTCAAGTTATTTTGGCTGAACATTCATATGGAAGGAAAAAAATAGACCATTGTTAATCACTTTCATTATCAAAACAGACTCCCTGCTGGAGCCTTTTAATTGGAAATCTATGGTTTTAACTAGATTTGCATTTTATCAAAGGCTACTGACATGGCTAATTCAAGCACTTACTAAACTCTGGGTTTCCCAACTCCCCACCTTCAGCAATTTACCAAGACAAAATGGAAGCTTCAGGGTTTGAATCTGGGATTACAATCTTCTACTTTCTAACAAGCAGCAAAACACAGAATACAATCCTTCACCTTTTAATCTCAATTTCATTCAAATATAGGTTACCTAGAACCACCTGAGAGAGGAAGGAAAGAACTGAATGTTGACATAATACTGCACAAGTAAAATAAACACTTTTTTTCCCCTCTTTCAAATTCAGGATCACAGGAACTATGTGAGAATATGAAAAGATGCACAAGTCTGAATATTAGGTTCTTCTTAATCAAGATCTCTTTCTCACACACAAACTAAACATGGGGTGCCATTGTGTTATTGCCATAAGCGATATTTTGTTATTTATAGAAGCTATAAAAGTACATAGCATTTTACAAAGCAATAGGCAAAAGAGCCTGGAGGAGCTTCAAGCCTAAATTAGACATGGACAAAATGTAGGGGAAAACTGCAAAATGTTTACTTGCACCAAAATCTTGGCAAGAGTAAAGGAACACAGCACAAATATATCTAGAAAGAAAAGTAATATGTCATGTAAATGAGGTATTCAATGGATCCATCAGTAACACATACCCTTAACTCTTGCAAGATGGTAAGATTAATGTTACCATAGCAATTCTCTTCCTATTTCTAAAGTTGGGACTATACATTTTGGGTTTCTAAATCCATCCTTGACTTTTTAATTTATTTTTTATTTTTTTATTTTTCCTAATTTAGGTAATTTGAAAGTATAAAATGGCTAGAATCTAGTTTGGGAAGGAGAATAATGGTAAGTACCTAGAAAGATCAATAGAAATGAGATTGTAGAGAACTTTACATATCAGAATGATTTCGTGTTTTAGCCTAGAGACAATGGGAAGCCACCGAAAATTATGAAGGAGGGAAGAGAGTTGGCTCAAATCTTTGCTTCTTATTTGGTAACTGTAAAAGTTGGATAATAAAAGGGAGAGAATAGAAGCCTATTTAAAGGATATTTATAAAAGGTAAAGGGCCTTGAGGAACTGAACTAGGGTAGTGCTATGTGAATGGAGAAAAAGTGATATGAGAGATGCTACAGAAACAAAATAACAAGATATTGCAAGTAATAGGATGATGGAAGTGGGGGTGGGGAGGAAATGAGAGTAAAGTGAAAAAATTGAGATTGTAAACCTTGGAAACTGGAAAAAGGTGGCGGCCTCAATAGAAACAGTTAAGTTTGGATCACAACGTAGCATTTTCACTTATTTTTTTGTTGCCTGCTTGCATTTTATTTTCTTTGTCTTTTTCCCCCCATTTGACTTTATATTTCTTGTGCAACAAGATAACTGTATAAATATGGATGCGTATATTGGATTTAGCATATTGGATTACTTGCTATCTAGGGGAGGGGGAGGGAAAATTGGAACACAAGGTTTTGCAAGGGTTAATGTTGAAAAATTATCCATGCATATGCTCTAAAAATAAAAAAAAAAGTTTTAATTTAAAAAAAAAACACACCAAAAGAAAAGAAAGTACTGGGAACACCTAGGTGAGAATGTTTTCAGTTGTTTCAGATGAATGGAAGGGTCAAAAGTGAGAAGATTGGGGAGTGAATAGGAAGCAATGTCTAGAATTTAATCCTGAACAACAATACAGGAGATATGGGATGATATTTTAAAAAGACAAAGACAAATGAAAAGTGGTTTCTTAGTTTATTTTTTAAAGGAATTGTGAGACCTAGCAGGAGAACAGCCAGCAGAAGAGAAATGGAAGATAAGAGAATGAGGGGAGATGATGAAAGAGACAAATTCCCAGAGCACACAAATGGAATCAAAGACACAAGAGGAAGGCATGGCCTAGTCAGCAAGTCTGTCTGAGCCTGGAGCAAAGGAGGTGAGAATACAGAACAATGAACAAGGGTTTTGAAGTAGACAACAGAACTCCTAATTAAGAGCCTTTTTTCAGTAAAGCAAGAAGCTAAGTGAAATAGAAGGTTTGAGAAGAGAATAAAAACTATGAAACAGCCACTGAGGGAGAGTAATATAATTATCAAAGTGAATTAATGCCTACTTTTAGGAGTTTGAAGAAAATGTTACTCCAAGAGATGAAAAAAGTCAAATCACAGGAAACATTCTCCTAGCTTTCTAACTCAAGGGTTCAAATATTCAGAAAAGCCCCTACCAACACATTTGGGCAATTCTGCAGCAGTCCTAAAACATAACTAATCATTTCATAAGTCCTAATCTTAAAACCTAAAAGTCAAGACTTTGAGAGCTTCAGTAAGGACCTGAATAACTAGAAGAAATCCTAGCTTGACTTTACATATAAACTAATTTCAGGAAGGTTTAGGTAAATTCATGCATTATATTTGTGGAATGGGTTCTTAAAAACAGATGGCAGAAATAATCATAGCGCTAAACTTCTAAGAAAACAAAACAAACAAAACAAACAAAAAAAACCCAGAAAACATTCCATGATCTTGTTCTATGGAACAAAATATAGGGCAGAATAGAGCACTAATCTAACCATCTATGTTTTGTGTGTGTGTGTGTGTGTGTGTGTGTGTGTGTGTGTGTGTGTGTGTGTGTGTGTGTGTGTGTGTGTAAGAGAGAGAGAAAAAGAGAGTGCGTGTCTTTTATAAGGCAATATCAGGGGAAAAAAAAAACTCACCTTATCCAACATATAGGTCTCTTTTTAGTTTCTCTACCCTTCCAAGCAGCCTTATCACTAAACCTTTTAATATAAAAATACAGCTATAGTCTCATCCATTCAGCAATTGTAGCTCCAACCCCTTACTCTATTCAAGAGGGAAACCATCTGCAATAGTTCTGCCCGAGTTCCCCAGGAATTTGAGATTCGACTGCTTGGTTTCTGAATCCTCTGCAATGGGGAGCAATTTACCTCGATCGACTTCACCAGTCACTGGCAATTTAGCTAAGACATTTCCCAAGAGTCCATTAGAAAAAGTTCCAATTTGAAAAACTCACATCTGATCTTCCGAACCAGTCTAGGAAATGTCATTTGGTACCAAGTTGCAAAACTATTCTTTTTTAGCTCCCAAATCCTTCACTCTGATATAAAATGAGATGAGAAAGAAGAAAAAATGTTAACATTTAGGGAAGTGGATTCTCAAAGCAAACAAGATATGCCCACTTTGGCCCTTTAAGTTTTTAAATTTATTTTTAAACTAAGCCAGGCACACCAATAAACAAGAGTTGGTGGCAGAAGATGCCTTTTGCAGCTTCTGCAATACAGCAACATCACTGATCTAATGAGTATCTGGAATTCCTTCCAGAGTTAAATACCATTAAAAAACCAAATCACCCTATTAAAATACTTCACAAAAAGAACAGATTCTGCACCTACTTAATGGAGCTAGCCAAAAGAAATGGAAGCTGCAGGTTTTTGCGCAAAATCGCCATAATGTAGGACTGCTGGAGAGGGTAGAGGTAAAGAAGAAATCCCTCTGGGAAAAGGAATAAACACTTGATTTTCAAATCAAAAAGTGCCAGTTGACTTCAGATGACTTCAGATGTCAACAATGGAGTTATCTCCTGGACAGGAGAGAGCTAATATGAAAATTTTCTCCAAACTGGGGAAAATGTGTCAACCCTGAATAGGATCCTTTGCATGACCTTGCCCCCTGTCATCTTTCAATCAATAACATTATACCTAACTCACATTTCTTTTATGAAACCCATATAAAAATGTTACAATAAAGAGATATCTTATTTTTTTGAAAGGCAAACAACTATACACTGAAGGTGAAAGGGGATCATAGATGCCTAAAATTACTGCCTGGCTAGATGCTTTTATTTCTTTGGATGCGACAGTAAGAAATTGGGTCCTTAAGTGGACAATGGATGATATCGGGAGAACTGAACTTTGTATTAGTGTAGAAGATTCTAAAGATTAGGTAAAAGAGAACAAGGTAGTTGTAATTTGGTGTTTTGAAATAGAACCCTGGATTTGTGGGATTTTCCATTTCTTAGAGAACTGGGTTAACACTCCTTGTGTGAATTTCAAGTTATGAAAAATGAAGAAATTAGGGCAGTTCATACATGTGTAAACACATATACACAAAATCAACTGGTTGGCAACATCATATGTGTACTAATGTCCTCCACAAATTCCAACATCTAGGAAACAATGAAGAGAAAGCCATAACAAGGATTATATTTGAATGGCATGATTTTAATATTGTCTACAGGGGGAAAGAAGTGCCTATGGGAAGGAAAGCAGATTGGAAGCTTGAAGAATGATCCATTTATAGTGCAATTTATCTGGCACTATCCTAATAATATTATTTTATTTAATGATGTCTTTTCACCAATAAACGTTGAGTAGCATATGGAAGTATTTGATTTTTCAATTACAGTATTCCATCAGCTTAGGAGGTCAGACTGAATGTGACCCAAACAATTTTTCTTGTGACAAAACAAGTGTAATGACATGATTTTTCAAACTATGTTCTCTATGAATAAAATGTATATTGGAAGAAAAGGATTTATATATCAAGACTAGATATGTTCATAATAGCTAATAATAAATGCATGTCAAATTTTTTTTCAGTACAAATACTAGGTGTTGATATATTCTAGTTTGAGGAGAACAAAGGGGATCCGACTTAAGTTGTAGTTATTAAAGTAATTTTTAGATTCTGAGTAGCAATTAAGATAAATATGAATCAATTAGTTGTCGTCCTAAAGGAGGCCCAAAGCATCATGCAAAGAGTTGATGTGCTCAAATGTTAAAAAAGCCTCTGGGCAAGGGCTATCATGGCCTTTTAAATGTGTTCAATGCTTGATCAACAGCTCAGGCTATGCTAGGTCTGCACAGAAAAAAATCCTACAAAAAAGTGATTTCACCCATCAAACTATTATGACAGAAAGAAATTTGAATTAGTATGCTTGACATTTTAGGACATTAAATTAGGACATTAAAATCTAAGCTTAATTTGCATTCAGCAATTTGAAATGGAGAATAAGAATCATTTTTAGAACAGTGAAAATTGTTAACACCTTTGGATAACTATATATCTGGTCCAGATGAGAAAATAAAAATGCATCCTATTTTCCCAAAATCAATCAATAAGCAATTAGTAAGTACATACTATGTACCAGGTGCAAGGGACATAGGTCAGGTAGTCCCTAACTTCAAGAAGCTTACATTCTGATGAAGGAGGGAGTAGAAGAAAATACATAAAACCAGAATTCTAAGACTGTGCTTCTGGAGGGTTTGTGGGTAGTCTAAATACCTACCACCCAAAGAAACTATAAAAAAATGCTTATTTGGGGAAAATATGCCATGTTTAGATAAAACAATGAAAAAAGCACCTGTTTAATTTTCAGTCCTTGTTCCCAGAATCCCAACTTGATCACTGTGCCTTTCCCGGAATTGCAAGAGTCCACATTTATCTTTCAACTTTATGCTGACCTCAATTTATCTTGTGCCTTTAAGAAGCAGTAAAACTGGTCAACAAGTCAATGGCATGGTTGATTACAAGGTCCATGGTGTAGTTCTAGTACAGTTCTGCGGTTCTTTTTAAATTCTTATGAGGAATAGCTCTCCAGGAGGAGCAGAGGGGAGGCATGAAAAACATAGGTGATATTAAAAACAAAATATGAACAAAAATTTTAAACAAAACTCATAACTAAGGAGAAAATGTTATTAATAACTCTCTACAAATCATTTCTTTCTCTATTCAGCCACTGACAGCTTATCCAAATTGCTGGTGAAGGACTTAAGAAACATCGGGCTCCTCTTACAAACCTAACCCTATAACCTGACAATAATAATCACAAGAAAATTTGGTAAATCTGGGTTGAAAGCATGCAAAAAACAAACAAACAAAAAAAACACCCCAGAACAAACCTTACCTCTTTAGTGGTGAAACTATAGTTTCAGTCAATTGTAAAACATAGTAAGAAAGTACTATCAAGAATCAAATTTTTTTAACTTAAATTTCCAGTAATTATTAGAAGCACACAACTCTTTAGCTAAAAATAACAAATGTTAATTTTGATGTCATTAATTTGGAAACGAATTTATGTAATTCAGATGAAAACCACATTGGTTAGAATTATTTCAATAAAAAAATTTTGCAAATTCAAGTGACTTGTCACTTATTCATTTAAAACAAGCTCTAAGAAACTTCCTGACACCAGAGCTCTGTTTACCTTTAAAGAAAACTTTCTGGAAATTTTCTAATTCAGATTGCTCATAATCAAATTGGGCTTTACCCCAATAGCATTGCAAAGTTAAACCTCATGTCCTAGTAGAAGGAAAATGTTCAATGTCCAAAATATTGTTTTAAGCTTAAAGTAAAGAATGCAGTTTTGTCATTATGTGGTGACTAAGGACTAGTAACCCACAATTTTAAATAAAGGTGAAGTAGAAAGAAAATATCCAATGTGTATTCAAAACAAGAAAAATCTGCTAATAGAGTTATGTAAAAAAAAATTCTTAAATTTTCAAGCATAGGACAAGCAAAGAAAGGCAAGGCCGCTATAACTTCTAAACCCTAATATTTCAAACCACTATTAACAAGCCCAAAGTATATTCCTATTTACTAAATCTGCTACAGAAGTTAGGGATCTAACTTCTGTTAGGTCATTCCGGAAAGCAATTAGGTAGGAATTATGCCTCCAAAGTCATTAAATTGTGCATACCCTTTAACCAATGATATCACTACAAAGAAAAAGGTCCCATGTATACAAACATATTTATAGCAGCTCTCTTTGTAGTGGCAATGAATAAACTAAAAGAAATGAACAGAGAACAGAAAAACATACACACACATATTGCCCAATTATATGAATATAAGAGAACAGAATATCTTAAGAAATGGCAACAGATCTGTTTAGAGAAACTTGGGAAGACACCTATGAATTCATATAGAGTGAAATAAGTAAAACCAGGATCATTATTATATCACAACAATAACATCATAAAGACAAACAATTTTGAAAGACATTTGATCAATGACCAATCATGATTCCAGAAGTTTAATTAAGATGTCATCCATCTCCTAACACAGAGAGATGGACTCATAATGAAGAATGAGGAATAGATGTGTAGACAGGGTTAATGCAGTAACTTCTTTTGCTTTATTATATTAGTGCTTTTTCCTCCCTCCTCCCTCCCCACTACTGGGGGAGAAATAATGAAACCAAAGAATTTCCCAAAATGGCAAAAAAAGCAGGAAAGAAATGAACATCTATTAAGTGTCTACTATGTGCCAGACTACAAGACTAGGAGATAGATGCTATAATTAGCCCCATTTTGCAGTGAAGGATACTAAGGGAGGTTAACTGATTTGCCCAGGGTCTAGGTAAGCAAGCTCAAGGTTCCTCAAACTCCACCCCCATCCCTACCTCCATTCCCCCCAAAACATCTTTGTTCTCTTGTATGACCAACTACAGCTCTATTCTGAACTTAACATGTATTATTTCCAATGATATTGATAACTTTGCAAATGTATTATGAATGAATGAATGCGAAAGCACTTACCCTGCACACCAAGCACTGTGGTTAAGTGCTAGGGAAACAAATCTTAAAAAAGTGAAACAATTTTTTTTTCTCAAGGAGATCTTACTTCAACTGGAAAGATAACAGAACAAAACAAAACATAAAGACTCAACCACTGGTTGGATGGCATTACCCAGAGATTACTTAGTTACGCTGGTAGGTCAAATGACAACAAATTTGTTAAAATCCACAGTGGCGAATTCCTCAATCTTACCAGAAGTAATCAGTCAGGTTATTCCGGAAAACTCCATCAGGAGGAGAAAAAAGTGAGGAAAAGGGGTGGAAGAGGGAAAGGACATCACCAGTAGAAGTGGATTATGGAAGACATGATGAGGCAGTGAGGGAGAGAGTATCAAGGAGATTCAAACACATATTTATGCCCCTGCCTCTGACACATACTTACCATGTTACTAAGTGTTTTTAATCAATTCTCAAGATTATATACTACAGACTAGTTGTTGATCTATACTATACAGATCGTACATGACTATTTCCTTATACTGATGAAATTACAGACCAAGATAACATGACACTGCCCCCCACCCTCTATAAAAAGTTATACTTTTTATGTTTTTCCAAGATCAGGGAAGGACAGGGAATACTTCATGATCTCTATATTCTCCCAACAATACTCCTCTCCATTCCTCCCCTCATCTCCTCCCCAATCCCGTATGCACATGTAACAGATTGTTGCTGCATCAAATCACCAGATTCACCCTCCCCACTGAGACCTAGCTGGCCACTTCCTCCAGGTGGGGAAACCCAACTCCCTCCCTCCTTCCTTTCCCTCTCTCCACATGGAATTATACCTTATTGGCTCTGCCCAAAAGAATATAGATTTTTTTTTTTTTGATCAAGACTTCTTTTTTAAGTGCCATGCCATAAATTCAAATCACTTTGGTTCTCACTAATTAGTCAAAATAGGTCTCAAGCCTTAGTCATTCTTTTCGGTTCAGAATAAACTTAAAAAAGCAATTGTTTCTGTTTTGGCCACAAACCCTGAAGGTCTTCCCCTCCCAGAATGCCTTTTTTTTTTTGGGGGGGGGGGAGAATGAGGAGGGGGAGGATGAGACACTAGGTAAAAGAGATCATTCTCCCTAGCCTTTATCATTGAATGGGTGTTGCCTCAGACAAACAGATTTGGGGAAAGACCTCAGAAAAAAAGACCAAGGTCTCCTGCTGCATTTTGGGCCATTTACCATCATCCTGATCTGTGTCTTGCCACTGGACCCAGATGGCTTTGGAGGAATGAGACTGGGGACATTGCACAGCTCTCCACAGCCCTTCCTCACTTAAATCCAATTCACCTGCATATCATGGCATCAGTTTCCCTATGTCATGGACCTCTTTGAGAATACAAGCAACAAACTAATACATCCTTAATAAATACTCATTGAAGGAGCAGTCAAATTTGGGTCAGTGCTTTAGGCCAGAAGAATAAGCATTAGAAATGTTTATGTAATTGAAGCAAGAGGAATGGATAAAATAACCAAAGGAAAGAGTAGAGGCCTACTGATGGAACCTTGAAGAGTAAAGAACAAAGGAAAAAGAAAAAGAACAAGTGCAGGTAAGGGATTAAGCTTGGTAAAGAGTAGTAGATTGTCACCTCATTGTCTGAGATAGGCAAGGCAAAAGGAGAGAATGGATGGATAAAGACACTGAGTTCTAGAGGAAGGCAAGTGAAATGGCAGATGCTCCCTTAAAATGGTCTTTTCAGTGAAATAGGGGAATATATCATCTTTGTAACAGATTTCATAGAGCCCATATTTAAAGTACACTGCCACTTTTAACATCCATTTGTTTTCAATGAAACAATTTATAACAATCTAGTTTCCCCTTAAATGATGATGACATTCATTTTCCTTCAACAATCCAAGAGACAGAATACCTCAAACAGTTCACAACAGAGCTCATGTAAAATTGGAGAAATTCTCCAGGAATTCTTTACAGATCACAAGGAAAAGGGGAAAAAGGAAATAAAGTTTTTATACAGAAAACAGTTTCCCATATCAAAGATCAGATGCCACTAAATTGAAAATATGACCCATTTCCCTGCAGGTCCAGGCACTCACCCAAACTAAGATCAAAGTTGAGGCATGTTTAAGACAAAAGCTGCTCTACTTGTAATTGCTTTGCAAAAATCAAAAGCTTATCTACTGGCCACGCAGCAGGCATCTGCTGTAATATTTCAAACACTGATAACGATGACTCAATTTGTCGGAGAGCCACTATTCCCAAAATGGTCATAAGTACTTTTCAATATTCATTCAAATGAACTTTGTTTTATTGAAGACAAATAGGAATATTAAACTTTTTGCTCTAGAAAGAAATCCAAATTCCACTATTAATAAAATTAAAGAATGGTGTATTTGTGAAGTAGTGTAGTCCTGCATTCCCATACAATATTTCTCATCCATATAGCTCTGCAATCTTATTAGCAACAGGCTTAAATTAATAAAATTGTTTGTCTTGTCAGCTTGTGTTACATGTTATTCAAACTAGTTAGATAATCAGCAGAGGCATGACAATTCATTATCCTACAGGGAGCCCATCTGAAACCAGCAGCTTCCGCTCTCAAAGGGAGACACTACATCAAATTAGACCGTCATCTGCAGCCCACTGATGCACATTCTGAAGGGCACATGCACACACGCATGCACGCTTACACACTCAAGCAAAAATCCTATTATTTCTCAGCATCAGAATTACTCTCATTTCACTGCCCATTACAAAGCCCCTCAAGTGGCAGGTGACCATGTTTTGACAATGACAGCAGGACAATGTTTTGTGAGGCCTATGAAACAACAGAATCACATCAACCCTTCCAGGTTTTCAATCTGGTTGAAAGATAAAAGGTGGGAAGCCTAAAAAGATAGGTTAGACTTTAAAACTGATTTTTAAAAAAAGCTCAGCACTCCATTCACATCAAATAACTGGATTTAATTTCTCTCCTGTGAGAGTGAGAAAGGAAGTGAAATGAAGGTTTCCAGAACAACAGAACATCCCCTTTGGTTCCATGTGGCTGAATTGCAAAACTGCTCAGAGATTGACAGTTAAAGTGCCCCTCAACTAATTCTGCTGAGGACTGGCAATTACCATAAAAGCTATACTCAATTCCTGGCCTCCACACAATCCAATTTTAGGTGTGTTGCATCACATTAAGTTAACACAAGTCTCCTCAAGTATTTCAGGAAATAGATATGTTATAAAATAGGCTTCTTGGAATCATTTGCCTAGATGGCAGATAAAGACACATTTGTCAACTATATGTATGAGGTCAAACAGATGCCCACCACATAAACTCCAGACTTAAGTACTATGTAAATCATAACGAACCTATGGGCCAAATGAAATTTGTTTTGGGTCTGGAAGAAATTGGGCTCTAGAAAACATGAGACTTTTATGTGTAAATAGTAATCTGCAGTATGAATGCTATGATGTTTAAAAAAAATTGAAAGGCACAACTTCTGGGTAATTAGTCATTTTGTTAATAATGCTAGCATTTTCAGAAAATAGATCAGTGACATTCTTGAATTCCAAAGACCCTCACAGTTGGCCCAAGGCTTAGATGCCTTTAGAAAAGTGAGTGTTCCAGATGGGTAGCAATCAAATCACCCTGCTTCCAAGTAAAGTCAGAATAAATATTACAGTGAGAGGGATGGACCTATTCTAACTTATATGTCATTTACTTCTAAAGTACCCTCAGACTTGGGCAACCTAATCCAAGAATTTGTTCCCACCCAAACCTGAATAGAACACAATGGAATTATATTCCTTATAAGGATGTGTGAATTCTGACCAAGACTGAGGCTAGTTAAATCAATCTAATCATCAAATCATGCCCTTTAAGAGATTGAACTTTGAAATGAGGATTATAGAAAAAGGGGAAACTCTGGATCTCCCTAAATCACTGGTTATTAATAATCATTTATTTCAATGCTGCTATTCTTTGAATCTTTAAAGCTTTAATATATCATCAATGATGACATAAGCAAATTAGTAAAACTGTTGCAGTTTTGTCCTTTTGGTAGAACAAAAGATGTTACATTTAGGTCAACCAGAACTGGTCATTTAACAAGACCAAAAATTTGATAAGTGCCAAGGACAATCATATTAGAGTTAATAATCTTATTAATTTAAGCTTGCTGCTAATGAAAAGGTAGTTCTGTGTGAATGTAGAAGTATTATATGGGAAATATAGGTCTATAATAAATACAAATACACCATTCCTTGCATTTATTAATAGGAATAGTATTTAATTCCTTTGATTTTAAGTCAGAATTTCAAGAGATTCTATTTGATCTGAAAAAAGCTATTTGACCTCCAAACAAGAAATAAAGCAAGGCAATATCTCCTTATGTACATCTTCACTTTATTAAGCCAGCATTAAGTAATTGTGCTTGTGCTGGCCACCATTCTTTTCCACTCAGAATGAAATCATGTGATGGCTATTTCCATCCTTACCAGAAAATAATTCCTTCCTTTCTTTAATCCTCAATGACACAACTGACAGATTCTAGTGATAAAAGGTTTTCCCTGCTTCAGGCTGAAGATATGAATTCATGCTTATCTATCATGATGAACTAGGGAATTAAGAGGCAGAAATTCTTGTTTCTTTCTCAGATTTTGGTACTTTTTTTCTCATCTATCTTTTTAGCTGTCGCTCAAAATAATCAATGTATACACATACACACCCCCTCCCCCAAGCTCCATCACAGTGTACGGGCTTTGTGATGCATGTGTATGTGCAAGGACACTTTTTTTTGCGCTTACTTCCTTGTTATCAGTCCTGTTCTTTATGGCTGAGATGCTACTCATTGTAACTCTGTTACATGGAAGAAAAAGAAACCACTTCTCTAACAACTGTTACTATATGGTTAGTGTCCTGGAAAGATTCAAGTGAAACAGCAGCATACATAATACTGTCTCAGCAAATAGCAATAATGAGATGAAGTGTCCTAAGCATATGCTTTTCGAGAGATCTAAGAACTGCAGTGTTTAGGAGCTGAGTCTCCTTTTCCTTCTTCCTACAGCAGTTCTCCCAAATGTTAAAGGTCAAAAGTCAGCGAGAAAGTTATGTTTTTTTGGGGGTTTTTTTGCCACTGTGAAAGCTTACGAAACACTCCTATTTATTAAAATCAGTTCAAATTAGCAAACATTTCATTTTTAATGACACCTGTACCTGATATTTGGCTGCCAGGAATCCAGAAATAATGAGCTCAAAATACGATCCCCTCTAAGGTTACCTCTAGTTTTTAGGAGAAAGAATTCCACTGTTAACTACATCAATGTTTTCTTATATGGAATAGTGATCTCATCACAATTCTCTCAAATAGGTGATCTCACAAAACAGTTGTGCCTTCTTACCCTGTGCAACCCTTGACCACATCCACCTCAGAGGTTCATCCAACATGTTAGAGGTTCCTCTAAATTCCAAGATTATATGACTACCTGTAGTGGGCATAGAGGTAATTAGCTGTTTATGGTTACAAGACTATCTCACTTTTGTTTTTCCTTATTGTAAATCTCTGGTGATTATTATTTTAGTAGTAAAAGAAATCTGTTCAGTTCAACTTTTCCTCAAAGGACTAAAGACATAAAAATTTTAAATAACTCCCTAAGAACAATTTCAAATGAGCTAAGATATTCAACAGAAAATTGTTACAAAGGGTAAGACACAGAACCTTAAGCCCATTGTAGCTCTGAAGGAAGAAACTCTCATCCTTAATAAAACAGGGAATTAATTAAGAATAACTGGATTAATATCATGTCTCCATCCAGTCAAACCACACAAAATTGAGGGAAAACAGTACCTGAACAATGCTAAATTAACTATCTTAAAAGAGACACTCAAGCTCTTGAAAATAACCATGAAAAGAAATAAGGTGGTTTATGAAAGACCCTACCTGTAGGCATTAAATGATTTCTGGATAATGGTATTCTTAAAATACCCAAAATCTGAAATCCCAGAAGTCCTGGCAATGATAAGCATTTTGAATAGCTAAATCATGAAAGGATGTGAAATATTAACTTATTTTCCTCTGTAAACAAGACAGACACCTGAAATATCTCATTTTACTTTGTGTTCAGGGATGAAAAAAACAAGAATGTTCTGACTTTGGGAGTTCAACTGGATCCTTAATGGGAATAGTTCAGGTTAGGAAAAGGGTTTTGGAAAAGTGTGGCTTTAAATGAAGGGAAGCACTAGTTTAGCTACCAAAGTAATGGAGCACCATTGAATTTGGAAAAGCACCCCAATCACATTAGTAAGCACAAAAATTAGCACAACAGAGCAGTGAGGAAATAGCCATTGCAATCATCAGAGGGACAGCACATAGGTAAGAATACCTGTTGGAGCAAATGCTTCAACTCCATCAGCTTGAGATTTCCCAGGGTGTTGCTTGAAGGGAGAAAATGAGAAAAGAAAAAACCAAAGGCACATAAATGCTATATCTAAGGACATGCTGGCTGGACTGGCCCACTGCCAAGATGCAGCCTCATCGATCAGCTATTCAAAGAACTTCAAGTAAAAAGGAAGGGGAGTCCAAGAATCGCAAATCATCAACTCTGAAGCTATTTACGATTCAGGAAGCAGGATAAAACACTAGCAAGTAGTCAGTTTGGCAAGTAGTTAGGCTCCTCCTCACAGTTCTGCACACAATACACTGGACAGCTAATTGCCCATGACTAGGGCGAGCATCCAGAGGGTGCTGAGTAACCAAGGAGTGCAAAAAAGGCCATTTGTTCAGAACAGCAATCCAGGAAAATGTTTGGCCAAAGAACCTGTTCTAATAAGGACACTATTCTATGTCAGAAGAGAACCCCACACCACTATCTTCCAAATAAATGAGTACAGTAAGACCAGCTTCTGTAAAAAGCATGCTCCACTACCAAAAGAGGTGTTGCCTTAAGTCTTCTTACAATCCAATTTCTTGCCTAAGGAACAAATTATCCTGCCTTTGCATAATTTCCCTTTCTATTCAATCTTTCATTTTCTACACAACACCAGCAGAAGGGAGATTGCAGGGGGTGGCATAGCAATTCAATGCTTTTCCTACTTTCACTGCCTCACAAAGTGCTTAAGGGAAAGGCAAGAGTCCACTCCCTCCCCAACACAGCATATGTTGCCCCACCATGACACTAGCATTCACAGCATCAAACAGTATCATTCTGTCAAGAGTGGTGCTACAACAAACATTTCATATACTCCAAAGGCCAGGAGAAAGCTAAGTATTCCTCTGTAAAGGTACTCCTTTTGTCCCTTACCTAAAAAAAGTTTCCCCTAGAGTCAAGCTAGTATTTGGGGGCTAATGACTACATCTTTTAACAATCCCCCAAAGAAGCAGTGGTACAACCTTTTAATTAAAAAAAAAAAATTCAGATAGCTCTGAAGGAATCTACTCACATCTGAAATTTAAAATGATCTATACTCCCCCCCTTTAACTTCATAAACAACCAGCAGTTTTTATTAAAAGCCATTTTGGGGAAACAATCTTACCAGTGATAAACTATGAATGTTCTATGAACCCCCCAAGCAAGCAACAGAAACTACTCCACTCCATGTACACAATCAAAAACTAGAGAGGTCATGTTCTTTCCGGAGTTTCCTTAGAGATCAGTATAAATATAAACTTAGCTAGAAAAAATATACAGAATGACTACAATAATATAAACAAAACCATCCTTAAAATTCGGTCAAAGAACGAATGCAATGAACAATCTTGAACCCACAGAACAAATGCATTCTTCTCTCTCTTCAATAGAAGGGCTACAGGTATGGCATTCTGCATCACACTGCATGTTGACCAGATTGTTTTAATTGTTTTCTGAACTTGGGAGAGGTAGAGAGGGGATAGGAGAGATATCAGGAAATTATTACAGCATACATAAAATATTATCAATAACTGAAAAGATAAAAGTTTCTGCTCTTAATGTTGTTCAAACATGACACTAAAGTTTTTAAACCATAAGAAACTCTTCAAGTCTCATCCAGAATAAGAACCTTGTTTGTAAATTCCAATTATTCCTTTACTTCCTACTAATTGTCCTACTTCATCATGAAGTATATTTTACTTTCTCTACTAAAACTGGATTCTCAAAAGTCACTAATAGACTACTATTAATTATTAGCTCTCATTTAAAGGGAACATTGCAATTTTGAAAGGCTTTCTTAAAAACTTGGAATTATGACAAGAATGTTATCAAAATCTTCACACTCTGACTCAGAAATTCCACTCCTAGATAGAGACAAAAATAAGGCCAAAGATAAAAGAAAGGCCCCATAGACATAAGGCTCCTAAAATTCTTTGTACTCTAGGAAGTAGAGATGGGTTACAAGCCTACAGTACTCTTAAAAACTACTGATTATTTTTCTGGGACATAAAAGCTTATTGGATCTCTATGGGACAAAGGCAACAATAATAATGCAGATGTAAGGGCTCTTCCAAGACTTCAAGGTAGAATACAAACCACCCACTATCACTGCAAACTCAATTTCTGAAATCTAATTCATCATCAATTACTTTAACCAGCTCTAAATTGATAGATAATATCTGACATGGCGCTTTTTAATATATTTATGGATTTTACGGTAATGGAGAAATACAGACTGGGTAATGGTGGAGTTAGGTGGAATCACAGCTGGTTCAGGGACTTAGAGAGTTGCTTAACCAATCAATATCAACCTAAAGGAAGGATTCCAATAAGATGACACAGTGCTCTAGCATCTGACTGATCTTGTATATACTATATTATTAGTATATAAAAGACATTGATGAACTGGAAAATAAAAAAAAGAGTTAAGAGGAAAAGTTAATAAACTGGATAACAGAAACACAATTCAACAATACCAAAATTGGAAGGATGAGTCAAAACAAGTGAAAAAAATTTAATAGGGGAAAATATAAAAAGTCTTGGACAGAAATTGAAAAATACAAACTGTACATGAAAAGAGAAAGACCTGGCTTAAAACTATCCAGGTGAAAATTACTTCAGGGTTTTAATTAACTGCAACACATTAACGGTGTAATATGACTGCCAAAAATTCTAATGCAACCATAGGCAGTCAGGCATCTATAATAAGGGAGGTAATATTCCTATGTTGGGATGCTATGTTGTTCAAATGACATCTGGACTATTTTGTTCAATCCTGAAATCATGTCATTCTAAGGAATGGTTATACGTTTAGTCCAGAAACAAAACAGGAAAAATGTACCTGTCCTCAAATATGCGCAGGTTTGTCATATGGAAGACAGACATATATTATTCTTAAAATACTCAATGAATGCAAGTTACCAAAAGACAGATCAAAAAACTAATGCAGAAGAACTTTTGGGGAATAACCTGCCTTTTAAGTACTTATCAATGGAAATGTTCAATCAGAAAAGTTGGACAAATGTGTCAGAGGAGAAGAATTCTGCACAAAAGTGGGTTGAATAAGTTCTAAATTAAATCAGGACTATCCTGAAGAGAATATGAAAATTTAGACCATGCCCAGATGCAGTACTCTGGGCTTTGCACCAATTTAAATTAAAGACTAAGACCAAGGGCCACTTTCTTGAGAGCAGAGTATCTGATCATTTATATTTAGTCCCTTAACAATTGACAGGTATGTAAAGTAGCATAACCAGACAAACTTTTTAAACCATCTGTCATGTTACAAAAAATTCTAGGTTAAGTCAGTTTTGTTTCCCTAGCTAAGAAGAATAACTACAGATAGTTTATTTAATGCTGTTTTCCCCCAAAATATTCCTTTCTGCCCAATATACAATTATTTCTCAATTTTATATAAAGAAATTCTAGGCATTTCTATTCACATCATACCATTGTAGTTATTAGTATCTTAAACTATTTAGTAAGTACACAAAGGCACATATTATGTCATCATAATGGCCAGCTTCTGACCATGTTGCCTATTTTCCACCCATCATGCTCAAGAAACTTGGACTTTCTTCCTGGTACACCCGGCAACAATCGGCTTGCTTTCACCTTATCTTGCCTAGAACCAGGTTTCTATGCTACTTATCATCTCCATATCACAGTTACCATCCTAACTCCACTTCAAGTACAGACTTTCTTGCCTCCTAGTATTTGTGTCCCCTGATCATGGCACAACACAAGTAAATGTAAAGAATAACCATAAAACCATCAAAAATGAATGCTCCCAAATTATAAACAGCAAGCATGGTCTAAAGAAAATAGAAGAGACTTCCCCCAGCTCCTTTGCACACTAAAGGAATAAAGCCATTTATGAATGACAGAAGGTACTCCTTCAAAATACTTTGAACATAGCACAAATAAAACAGCTTTTCAAAAAAAAATTTGATATTTCTAAACTATTAAAAACAGAAGAATCAGTTTTTTCATATATTATCTCCCAGTTAAGGAGAAAGACGCAGACAACAGACTAGAACATAAACCTGTGAGCACAAAAAGCTTGAGGTCAAAGGGCTGTGAGGAAAACTCTAGGGTGACTCCTATCTTTCCAAGAGTTTCTTTTATCTGTCTAGCAGAATTCTATTTCTACAATCCTAACATAAAAAAGCAGGTTATAGATACCATCATCATTGCTGGAGTGATTCACATGGGAGGAATCTCTTAAGAGAAGATATCTGCCACATTTGTACAAGATAACAAGAAAGAGTATACACTTTAGTAAGATTCAAGTCTCCTTTGTATTGCAGCTCCACAACCTGGATCACAACTGCAAATTATGTCTGTCTTCCTCAGTTTCCCACAAATCTCTCTGTACCTTGCAGAGATGCTTAAAGGCTTAGGAACATTGTATTTAGTTCTCTGGGCACTGATCTTCCTAAGGATTACATTGCTAACAAAATAGAGGATTAAAAACAAAATCTTGCTATGGGACTCACTACTAACATCATTACATGAAGCTGTACCACACCAAAATCCTTGTCTCTGAAAGAGAATGGGTTTTCCAAAAATCCATCCCCCTAACCAGCACTAATCTGAATCTCTAAAACCAGTTTATTTTACAAACTCCCATATGTTATTTTTCCTTATGTACATGTATTTCTCAACCTAGAGAAAGGAATCCAAGATAAATGCTTATTTCATCTGGATATCAGAAAGCATTCCAATATTAAATTTTCCCCAAAATAGTAGTTAAAAAAACAAAAAAGTACCAATTCTCGGTAATCAGGGGGAAAATGCGATTGGCACTTGTAGTAGGGACATATGATTGAAATCTTGACAGCCAAGAGAAATATTTTACTGATGCTTAACACTTATACTAAGTAAAGACACAAATGGAGACTCTTCCATCAATTAATCTATAAAATCTATTAACAGCTCATAACGCTCCTTTCTAGGCACTTTAAGAAGCTTTAATTACAGAAAGGAAGTAAACTGAACAGCCAGGCAAATTATCAAGAAATTTGAGAAGAAGGACAGCTAGGTGGCACAGTGAATAGAGCACTAGCCTTGAAGTCAGGATGAACTGAATTTAAATCTGGCCTCAGACACTACTTCCTAGCTGTGTGACCTTGGGCAAGTCACTTAACCCCAATTGCCTCAGCAAAAAAAGAAAAAGAAAAAAGAAAAGAAAGAAATTTGACAAGGAAAATGATATACTTAATAACAGAAAAAGGACTCAGTTCTCTAAACACAGAACCTACCTCCCCCTTCAAACCACGAAAAAGGACAACATAGACTAAAGGATATAGAAAAAATAAAGACAGAAAAAGCCTCTTTAACAAACTAAGAACACCTATTCCTAATCAATGTTAATCGAAAAGGTAACATTCATGACTACATTACTAAGTAAAAAGCTGTATGATTAAACTTATAATTCAATCTCTATAATATTAATTTTAACATTTACATAATAAAAAAGGAAAGTTTCACATATATATATACTATGAATGTGAAAGGAAGCTAAGGATTGATTTGATATTCATGGGTCAGAGAGTATAGAGTTATCTAGATTTAACATGGCAATTTCATGTCCCTCATCAGGGCATCATTCATCCAATTAATTCAAAGAATTCATTCATTCTAATATGTATTGAATGGTACAACGCACTGATAGGTCACGTTATATCACCTGAAAATTTAAAAAGACCTTCAAGAAATATGAAACTTCTTCTGAACATCAAACACTATTACTCCAGTGAAGATGATGATATTATGATTAGAATCAGTTGAGTGATTAAAATGCCAATATTTAATAATAAGCATGGAAATAAATCAAACATATTTGTTCTACACTCATTTCTGGTATAAGGAAGTTATCTTCAGAAGCACGCAGGGCAGAAGTCTCTGAAATATCTTGGGCATATGTTGAAGTTTATTTTTTGATGTTCCATTTATTTATATAATAAGAGTCTGACCATGTAAAAAATAACTGAAACCAACAGAGAGACAAGATGGGGAATATAAAAGGGAGAGTAGATTAAGGAAAGGAATGGTACCAAGACAAACTAAAGATACATACAAATATTTATAGTAATTTTTGAAGTGGCTAATAATTAGAAACTGCGTCTACCAACTGGGGAATGGCTGAACAAGTTAAAATAATGTGAATGTGTTTGAATACCACTGTGATGTAAGCAATGATAGATTATGGTTTCAGAGAAATCTGGTTAAGTTTTTTATGAACTAATGCAGAATGAAATGGACAGAAACAATTTATACAATGACAAAACTATAAAGACAAACAACTTAGACTAAGGATCTCTGGTCAGTGTAATGAACCACCATGATTTCAGAAGACTCATGGTAAAACCTCTTAACTATCTTTTAAGACAGAGGTAAAGAACCTGGAGTGCAGAGGAAGTCTTGCTGAGAAATAACACATGGTCAGTGTGGAAATGTCCTGGTAAATTTATGACTAGGCTAGATAATTCCTAATACTGATTTTTTTCTTCTTTCCCCAAATGCAGGTAATTTAGGCTTCAGATTGTGTTTGGAAAGCCTTTTTGGAAAATTTTCTAAACCTTATGAGTTCCCCTCATAAAGTTATTCTTTCCACACCTCAACTTTCCCCATCCCTTGATATATTTTTGATATATAGTAGGTCAGCATTAAGAAATTAATTTTGGAGGAGTTTTGTGAAAGCCACAGATAAATGTAAAGGCCAACAGATGACAGAGAAAACATTTAGAAACTCAGAAATGTATAAAAATATGTATGCTATTGCATATCAATATATTTTATCTTTTAATATCACAGTAATTTGGACTTTCCTATTATGAAGGGAAGGCCAAAAAAAAAATGTCATGCAAATTTTCCAGGTTGCAGGAGTGCTATGCCCCTAAACCCTGAAATGGGGAAAGGATAACTGTACGTAAATAAAATGGATGACTTAAGATAAAGACAACCCGACACACTGATTCTTAGATTAGTCATGGTTTCAATTACTGAGGCAAATCAAGAAGTCAAGGTCCATCACCCTCCTCCTTAAGGTACAATGTAACTGTCTCAATTCAAGACAGGAACATAAGCCCTGAAATCTTCAACTTAATTTAAAAACAGACATGGCTCCTGATGCTTTTACAAGGGATCATAAGCTAGAAAGTTGTCCCTAGAGAGAAAGAGACCCAAGTTTTAAAGATGGACAGTAAGGACAAGGG
Source organism: Myrmecobius fasciatus (assembly GCA_023553655.1). Classification (NCBI taxonomy): domain Eukaryota; kingdom Metazoa; phylum Chordata; class Mammalia; order Dasyuromorphia; family Myrmecobiidae; genus Myrmecobius; species Myrmecobius fasciatus. The sequence goes on from JAJPUD010000925.1 coordinate 236,583, forward strand.
ATGCTCTAAACTTCACATGTAGAGCATACAAAAAGCCAGTGGCTGTTTTACTGAAAAGGAAAGCACCTTCTTCCTGGGCAGAAGAGTGATGACAGAAAGAACTGAATGACAATGACAATGACAATGACAACAAACCAACAGAGGCTCCCTAAAGAGACTGACCAGAATGCCTAGAGAGAACAGTGCCAGTCCCATGTTCTGGACACAAAAGGGATTGGCAGGGGAGGATTCATTTCAAATTCTCTTCCCAAAGACCATGGACATTAAGGACCCAGCCAAAAAAACAAAACAAAACCAAACCACCTGAGGGCTTGGGAGAAAACAACTATCTCATAAACAAGGAATACTCAGTCTACTGGCGACATATGCCATCATATTACAGTTATTTACCTTATAAGTGCCCTGTACTGTGCCTATGATAAACTCAGGTACTGCGTATGCTAATAACACCTTCAACCTGCCCACAAGTGAACTATACTAATACAGCAGGTACTTACATCCCAGGGAATTGGTGGTCTTTCATACAAGAATACTAACCCCAAAGCAACAAGACAGAAGTATAGAACTATTGGAAAATGACAGGATGGATTTAGCATTTCTACAACCCTCTGTATATCACATTGAAAAAAAAAAAAGGGTTTTGCGTACTACTGCAAATGTGCTTTTAACATTACCACTTCCCCCAATACTTTCTGCCTATTTCTTAGTGTAAAACAAAAAGTGTACACACACACACACACACACACACACACACACACACACACACACACACTTTTTCCCTCTGAGGCAATTGGGGATAAGTGACTTGCCCGGGGTCACACAGCTAGATCCTCCTGACTTCAGGGCTGGTGCTCTATCCACTGCGCTACCTAGCTGCCCCTACTATACATATTCTTAATGGTTATTTCAGACTGACTCAAAAGAAAGAGCATGTCATGGTTAAGACAAAGACTAAAAAGGGAAAAATGAAAGGGGAAAAAAATTAACATCCTTACATAAGGTCTGCAAGAGATAATTCTCCTCTTTGGCCAGTAGAATTTGAAAATTTTACCTTGACCTCCTGATCATCCCCCAAATAATACTGAATGCTGGGAGAGTGACAGAGGATGAACCTAAGGGATGCTGAGGAGGCCATTAATTCCACCCTTTAGTGACACCACAGAAGAGAATGAGAAATACCCTTTAATTTGATACAATTTAAACATCAGCCAAAGACTCATCTTGGTGGCACATTCTACCCTCTGGTCACACTACTCCTCCCCTGGACCAACCCAACTCCTCTATCTCCATTTACAAACTAACTACAACAGTCAAACACTTTTCATTTAAGCCACCCAAGCTCTGGATCCCTGCACCAATGTCGGAAATAAAGACATTTCCGAAGCCAATCTATCAGTGGCTACACCTCCCACACTAAGAACTGCTAGCAGTATAATTTGCTGCAGTTCATAAAGCACAAACGTCTGAGGCTACAGAGAGATCTTCTGTCTGTCTGAACCACCATCAACCTGAATTTCACAGGAAGGCCAAATGAGACAACAGTGCCCCCCAACAGCCACAGGGTGTTACGTGGCCCCTAATGAAAAAAGAAAGAAGGGGGAGATGAGATTAAGAGTTAGTGCATCTTATAACAGTACATCTTACAGTGGCAAGGAGCTGGAAACTGAATGGATGCCCATCAATTGGAGAATGGCTGAATAAATTATGGTATATGAATGTTATGGAATATTATTATTCTATAAGAAACGACCAGCAGAATGATTTCAGAGAGGCCTGGAGAGACTTTATGAACTGATGCTGAGTGAAATGAGCAGAACTAGATCATTATACAAAGAAACAAGATGATTATGTAGTAGACTTGGTTCTTCTCAACAATGCAGTGATTCAAGGCAATTCCAATAGACATAATAGAAAATGCCATCCACATCCAGAAAGAGAACTATGGAGACTGAATGTGTATCAAAGAATAATATTTTCACCTTTTCTGCTTGCTTCCCCCCCTCCCCTTTTCTTGTGGTTTTTTTCCCTTTTGATCTAATTTTTTCTTGCACAGCATGTTGAATATGGAAATATGTTTAGAAGAACTGTCCGTGTTTAACCTATATAGGATTGCTTACTGTCTTTAGAAGGGAAGAGAAGGAGAAAAATTTGGAACACAAAGCTTTGTAAAATGTGATTGCTAAAAAACTATCTCTTCATGTATTTGGAAAAATAAAATAATTTTTTAAAAGTTAGGCTTTTAAAGGGTTCTGGACATCACTAAAAGCAGCAGAAGGAAACACAAAGCATTATCCTCATTAAAAGACATGTATAGGGAAGAAAAAGACCCTTCAAAAGGGTCTTTAAAAATTAGCTGCAAGAAAAATGAGGCTAGATCTCTCGTTAGTCTCTACCAAATGCACACCTGGCAATAATCATACTTGTAGGCAGAAAGGAAAGGGGAAGGGACAGATTAGGATGCACCATAGCAAGCTGAGGCATTGGCAAAAAATAGAGAAGGTACTGTTAATAAAATAATAAGGGGCAGCTAAGGGGCACAATGCATAGAGAACCGGCCCTAAAGTCAGGAGGACCTGAGTTCAAATCAGACACTTCCTAGCTATGTGACCCTGAGCAAGTCACTTAACCCCAAATGCCTCATCAATAATGAATAAATAAATGAAAAAGATTTTTTTAAAAAGAAAGAATAAGTAATTCCATAGAGAAAAATAAACATTTCCAATTACCCCTGTAGGAAAACAAAGACAAAGTCATGAAAATGTGCTAATTTTTTGGGAAAGGAAAGAAAAGTCAGTTTAGCCTTACCAACTCTGGAAAGTTAGTTATGACAGGAAACAAGTCAACCTTAAAACAACCTTAAAACATAGTCTCTCTCAAAAACAATCAAACAAACAAACCACCTCCAAGGTAGTCTACCCCAGGTATGTCTTTTTCAGAATCAAATACATTCTTTTAATAAAAACTTCATGGTTTTTAAGAGAATTGTTACCTATGCCATAAAAAAGACAATTTTAAAAGTAAGCACCTCTTATCTCTGCCTCCCTCAGGACAATATGAGAATAAGGGAGAATTATATATTTGAGACATATTCTCAATCATGTTGGAAAAAGGATGCTGTAAAAATGATTTATTATTTAACACACATGCATTTGTCTGCCTTAACAAAATTTTCCATTTTGGAACTTCCCCTCTGAGGCAAACAGCACTACGTCATCAAAATTGCCTGCTAAACCACTGATTGTAAGTCACACTATGTTTCCTACTAACTCTAATTTGACTTACTATAAACAATAATACCTCAAGGTAGATTATAAAATGGGTGATCCAATCACGTCATCTCTGTTAGAAAAGCAAGTGTGTAGTATATTCTTTTTGTGGTTGGCAGGTGGGCAAGGGGAAGAAAATGAAGAAAAAAAATAAATCATTTAAAACTAGAGGCTTGATACTAAATTTTTTTTTTTAAACTGATGATGGATCCTAGTTAGGTTTAGTCACTTACAAATCTATTCCCTCACCTCAAAACACCACACATTTCCTGCCACACATATTCAGTATGCATTAAAAATTAATCCATAGGCATTTAACATTTTTACATAGCGCTGTTGTGCTGATTGAGCAGGGTTTCTGGAGTGTCAGACCCAAAGCCAGCAATAATCAGTTGTGATATGTGATACACAGATGAGTTAACTGTGATCTTTGTAGCTGTAATTTAACAGAGCTGAGACACTGATGAGTTCATGCCTTTGTTTCTCATTAATCTTTAACTGTACTGTTAAGCCGTGTGCTTTTCCCTCTATGGCTCCAAACCAACATATAAGAAAACAAATACATTTTTTAAACAAAGTATTTGCTTAAACTTTTCCAAAAAAGTTTTTTTTTAAACCTCTCATACCAGACAAACTATTGACTAAAATAGAAATGGCCCCTACAAAATGAGTACATGTCAATCACAAACAAGTGCAGCCAGCTACCCTAAAAGCAGAAAAGACATCAGGGGAGCCTGCTTCTGCCCCAAATATTAAAGCAATACTTCAGATATTTCTGGACAACAGGGAAAATTTCATTATGGAAAACAACCTGAACAGAGATTTACCAAGAGGAAGCTAGTCATGAAGATGCATAACTGCTGCATTCTGATAAAGAGGTATCAAATCAAAGGGTAAAGACAAAGCCTGGATCTGACTTCCCACTGAATTGCTCTGTGATGCCTATCTTGTGGTTAGTCATTTCTGACCATTAATTAAGAACTCACTCTGTAGGTCTGCAGCTTATTTCTAGAGTCATATGATAGGGATCAATGCCTTTCCTTTCCTGAAACAGAACAGCCAATTCCCCAGCTTTCATGAGGATTTCTTAAGCACCCTCTCTTGAGGATATTATATCCTATAAATTGTAACACCCAGACATTCAGCCTGTAATAGCAAAAATGTTGCCAGAAGTTCCTGCACCAGGACCACGTTGGCATGTGCCATTTCATCTGTGCATCTCTTTTACTGCTTTTTAAGGGGGTTGGATGTAAGACTCCACAGACCTATCCACTGGTTTGCCATATGACCTCAGAGTCAGTTACATTGAACCTTGCTGGTACAGTTTCCTGGTATGAACAGTAAAATTAATGCTTGGAAAGTACAAAGGGATCTCTTGAGGAAAGAGGCCAGGAAAGTGCAAATGATTATTACTAAAGAAATCATTGCGAAGTGTTTGAGTCTTATAAAGCTCCTGGCACTAGGGAAAACCAAGTTATTGAAAAATAAAAATAAATAAATAAGTCAGTCTTCTGAGTCCACATAAATATCTCTATAATCAGTAAAAGGACAGTAAAGGGAATAGAGAAAGAGTACTGGCATCTAATGGGATTTGGGTAAAATATTACACTTTCCAAAAGTTGTTCAAGTGTGGCGGGGAATCTATGGGCTAAAATTACTTTTTAAAATGGCCAAGACATTAATTTCTTCTACTGAACCAAAACAGAAGGACATAGCAAATTTATACAGCATCATTCATTGGATATTCACTTTTCTATTACCCACTTCTCACTTTGCCACTGCTGACAGACATCTATGTATACAATTACAATCTCAAAAGAACAGAACTAAAAAGACCCAATGATCCACAATTATGCATAACCTCAAATAATTTCTATGCTGGCTCCCTCTGTAGCCAGGGGGAAGGGGAGAAAAGAGCAGACACCTTCACTTTAGTACTGGGTATAAAGAAGAGACAGTCATGGTAGGTTAAAAAAGACAAAACAAATTCTTGGCACTCAACATCAGCATTATAAAGGGACTTTAATTTACGATAAGAGCAGATTTCCCCTTCCTATATCTGCCTGAATTCCTAGTAATAACCACCATCATTGCTACTGCATTTCAGCACTGGAGACACAAGTACAAACAATGAAAACAATCTCTATTCACAAAGAGCTTATCAAGCAATGAGAGAAAAACAAATACATTAAGTAGATACAAAATCAATATTTAGAAAACAACAAATACCAAGTAGTTAAATATAAGATAGTTTATGAGAAAGAGCATGAGATAGCAAGGTATTAGGGGTGTAAAGAGAGCACATGTGTGTACACTGGAATGAATAGTGTAAGATCTTACTTTCACAATCTTTCCAAAAAAAAGTGAGACCTTTCAAAAAACTAATCACAGGGAAAACAAGACACAGAAAGCCCCTATCCTGAAGAAAATTGGAATAGTTATTATGGAAATTTAGAAATTATATATAAATTAAAAATAATTAGTCATGTGTAATAAGGTATTACAAGTGCTATGGAAATAGGAGATTTACTATAATAGGGTTCTCAGATAAGAATTCGACCTTTAAGAGAAATCTTAACAATATGAGCCTAACCTGTCCTTATCCAACTATTTTTAGAATGAAAACTACCACTCGAAATCAAAAAGAAATTCACACGATACCTACCAAGAAGTGGAAAGGAGCAGGGGAGGCAAGAATAGAAGCCAAATATGTTAGAAAAAGACACCTGCAACTTGAAGATGGTCCATCCAATCAAAAAATATTTAGAATTTATCTAAAATGAGCTTACCCTCTAAATCAGAGGGTAATACTGCTAATAATATAGTAGGAATACATCCCATCAGGAATATAGTCAAGCAAGATCAAGGATAGAAAAGTCCAAAATACAACAAAGTATTTATAACAGCATCTTACACATTAGGAAAGAGTTGGAAATACAGTATATGTCCATGAATTAGGACATGGCTAAATCAACTGTGGTACATGAAAATAAATAGAATACTACTATATCATAAAAAGATTACAGAGAAGATGGGAAGAGAAAACTGATGCAAGTGAAAAAAAAGGAGAAAGGAAAATTATATACACAATGACCATAACAAAGTAAAAAGAGAAAGCAACAACAAAATTAAAACTGGAGGTGTAACTATAACAATCAAGCTTTTGCCCCAAACAGTAATAACAACAATAACAAAACTTGAAGATGTGACAGTTGACAGAACAAATTTAATAGAAGGGACATCATCGTTGCATGTGCTTTTATCCATCCTTATTAGATTATTATAACACATCCTACATGACGCTTTTCTCAAGAATCTAAGTGAACTTGGTTGGGTAGCTTTACTTCTAGTGCCATGATTTCCAGGCAGTACATTGTATCAAAGCTCTGAATAGGTTAATGGCTGCTTATTGGCTTCCAATCATCCTTCAAGATATTGATTACACACTCCAAAAATCAAAATTATGTGGCCTTTACTCAAAGTTATTCTTAAAGATTTACATTTTTAGGGCAGCTAGGTGGCACAATGGATAGAGCACCAGCCCCTGAAGTAAGGAGGACCTGAGTTCAAACCCGGCCTCAGATACTTAATACTTCCTAGCTGTGTAATTCTGGGCAAGTCACTTAACCCCAACTGCCTCAGCAAAAAATAAATAAATGAAATTACATTTTCCTTATTCACTAGACCAGACTAAAAATGAAATTGGACACTGCTTAACAAAATAAATAAAAATACAACACAACACAGATATTGATAATTTGTGATTTTGTAAGTCAATATGTCTCTGACAAAGAATCCGTTTCTATTTTAATGATACCATTTCCCTAGACCATTCAAGGTCAAAGAGATCAATGGTGAAAGTAATCAAACTAGAGAAAGGAGCCCACATAGTCAATCTCCATTTATGAGCTTACCCAGCATTAGCCTACTGCTCTTCAGTGATTTGAATAGAGCCTATGTTTTTATACTAACATCACTGATGTGAATATATGGTAGTCATTACTGCTTCAACAAAATGAAAAAAAAAAAAAAAAAAAAAAGAAAAAGAAAAGAAAAAACCAAAACTATGACATAACAACACTAAAGTCCCCAGATTACAAGTTGCTTCAAACTGATGAACTGTGCAATCAGGATTCTACTAGCAGTGCTAAGAGAACACAGATATGTGGTCAGAGATCCTAAATTCTCATAGCGTGTTATATTATCAGAGCAAGCCTCAGACCTGAGTGTTTTTTTCCTAATAGAAGAATTAACATCATGACATGGCTCTCTTCAACAATGAAATGCTTCAAACCAGTTCCAATTGTTCAGTGAAGAAAGCCATATACATCCAGAGAGAGGGATGTGAAATATGGACCACAACATAACATTTCCATGCTCTCTATTGATGTTTGCTTGCATTGTGTTTCCTTTCTCTGGTTTTTTTTCTTATAGATACAATTTTTCTTGCACAACAATGATAAGTGTGGAAATATGTATACATATTTTAGACTTCTAAGTATTTAACATAATTAACATGTAGTGGACTTCCTGCCATCTAGGGAAGAGGTGAGGACTGAGGGGGAAAAATTGGTAAGGGAAACCTTTGTAAGGGTCAATGCTTAAGAATTACCCATACATATGTTTTGCAAATAAAAAGCTAAAAGAAGGCAGAGGGAAAAATAAAATAAAATTAAAAAAAAAAAAAGAATTAACTTCACTTCTTTCTTTCAGGTCAGAGGGAGATAATTCCTTATCCATGCTTATCCATCCCGTTTATATACTCTCATAAATTCACCAAGACAGTTCCAATCTAATGTGCAACAGTCTAATGAGTACTTTTTACACTTAAAAACATCAAATCTCCATAAGTTATTACTAGGTAACCAGTCCATCTTTTTATATCTTTTTTTGATTTCATCCTTTATTCTAACCTCTCCTATTCAATTCTTGATTCTAATGTGTTGGAACCTATTTAGATATACCATGGCCAAGGTATCAGTGAACAATTTAAATCTAAAAAATTTTAATGAGAAAAATTAATATTATCACAAGCACCAACTGACTGGCTAAAAGAAAATTTTATTTTATTTTTTTTTAACACATATTTCCATACTCATCATTATTATGCAAGAAAAATCCTATCTACAAGAAAGAAATATCAGATAAAGGAAACACAATGTAAGCAAACATCAATCGAGAGTATGAAAATGTTATGTTGTGGTCCACATTTCACACCCCTCTCTGGGTGTATATGGCTTTCTTCAGTGAACAATTGGAACTGGTTTGAAACATTTCATTGTTGAAGAGAGCCATGTCCATCAGAATTTATCGTCATATAGTATGGTTGTTGTCGTGTATAATGATCTCCTGGTTCTGCTCGTTTCACTCGGCATCAGTTCATGCAAGTCTCTCCAGGCCTCTCTGAAATCATCCTGATGGTCGTTTCTTACAGAGCAATAATATTCCATAACATTCATATACCATCATTTATTCAGCCACTCTCCAATTGATGGGCATCCATTCAGTTTCCAGTTTCTAGCCACTACAAAAAGGGCTGCCACAAACATTCTTGCACATGTGGGGCCCTTTCCTTCCATTATGATTTCTTTGGGATATAAGCCCAATAGAAACACTGCTGGGTCAAAGGGTATGCACAGTTTGATAACTTTTTGAGCATAGTTCCAAACTGTTCTCCAGAATGGTTTGATCCGTTCACAGCTCCAACAACAATGCATCAGTGTCCCAGTCTTCCCACATCCCCTCCAACATTCATCTTTATCTTTTCCTGTCATTTTAGCCAATCTGACAGGTGTGTAGTGGTACCTCAGAGTTGTCTTAATTTGCATTTCTCTGATCAATAGTGATTTGGAGCACCTTTTCATATGATTATAAATAGTTTTAATTTCATCATTTGAAAATTGTCTGTTCATATCCTTTACCCATTTACCAATTGGAGAATGGCTTGAATTCTTATAAATAAATATCATGAACTGATGCTGAGTGAAATCAGCAGAACCAGGAGAACATTATACACAGCAACAAGACTATACGATGATCAATTTTGATGGACATAGTTCTCTTCAACAAGATGTGATTCAAACCAATTGTTCAGCGATGAAGATAGTCATATACATCCAGAGAGAGGTCTGTGAGAACTGAGTGTGAACCACAACACAGCATTTTAACGCTTTCTGTGAATATTTCCATGCATTTTGTTTTTCTTCTTAGGTTTTTTTCTTCTTCTCTTCCTAGATCTGATGTTTCTTGTGAGGTAAGATAACTGTATAGATATGTATACATGTATTGTATTTGTCATATAATCTATCCTATTTAGCATGTATTAGATTACCTGTCATCTAGGGGTGGGGGGAAGGAGGGTAAAGCTTGGGGAAAAAAAAGTTTTTGCAAAGGTCAATGTTGAAAAATCACTCATGTTTTGTAAATAAAAAGCTTTATTAAAAAAAAAAGAATTCTTATAAATATGAGAAAATTCTCTATATATCTTAGAGATGAGACCTTTATCAGAACCCTTAAATATAAAGATGATTTCCCAATTTGATGCTTCCCTCCTAATCTTGTCTGCATTAGTTTTGTTTGTACAGAAACTTTTTAACTTAATATAATCAAAATTATCCATCTGGTGTTCAATTAGGAGTTCCAGGTCTTCTTTGGACATAAATTTATTCCATCTCCACAGGTCTGAAAGGTAAACTATCCTATGTTCCTCTAATTTGGTTATAATATCACTCTTTATATCTAGATCATGAACCCATTTAGATCTTATCTTGGTGTGCGGTGTTAGGTGTGGGTCCAGCCTTAATTTCTTCCACACTAGTTTCCAATTTTCCCAGCAGTTTTTGCCGAATAGTGAGTACTTATCCCCAAAGCTGGGGTCTTTGGGTTCATCAAACACTAAATGCTAACATTATTACCTAGCTTGTCCTGATACCCTATCCTATGCCACTGATCGACTGCTCTATTTCTCAGCCAGTACCAAATGGTTTTGATGACCGCTGTCAATTGGAGAATGGTTTGAATTATGAAATGGCTTGAAATATGAGACAATTCTCTATATATTTTACAGATGAGACCTTTATCAGAATCCTTAAATGTAAAGATGATTTCCCAATTTGCTTCCCTCCTAGTCTTGACTGCATTGGTTCTGTTTGTACAAAAACTTTTTAACTTAATATAGTCAAAATTATCTATCTGGTGTTCAATTAAGAGTTCCAGTTCTTCTTTGGACATAAATTTATTCCATCTCCATAGGCCTGAGAAGTAAACTATATTAAGTACCTCTAATTTACTTATAATATCACTCTAGAAGAAAATTTTAAAAATAACAGCTAGTAGATACTAATGATCCTGAAGTCAATGGGTCCCACTCCAGTGGTGCAAAAATTCTAGCCCACTTAGGAAATATGTCCATTTAATTAAGAAAGCTAAGTTCCAATGATCTTGTGATGAAGAGAGACATCTACACCCAAAGAGGGGACACTATGGGAAATGAATGTGGATCACAACATAACATTCTCACTCCTTTTGTGGTGGTTTGCTTGCATTTTGTTTTCTTATTCACTTTGGGTTTTTGGTTTTTTTTCTTTTTTTGATCTGATTCTTCTTGTGCAGCAAAAGTATTGTATAAATATGGATTTCTTGGATTTAACATATTTAATATATATTGGATTGTTTGCCATCTAGGGGAGGAAGTGGGGGGAAGGAAGAGAAAATCTAAAACACAAGGCTATGCAAGGATCAATGCTGTCAAATTATCCATGCATATGTTTTGAAAAAAAAACCTTTAAAAATTAAAAAAAAAAAAAAAAAGGCAGCCAGATTCCCAAACTACCAATAGCTGGATTAAAATATTCAGGATAATCAGATTCTACATTTATTGAAATACCTTCTGATTCCAATTGGGGTGTTCTAGATAAATTTCTCTATAAGAAAAAAATATGCTGAGTAACGGAAATAAACATCCCAGTCTGCTTGGCAGTCATATTTTTCTCATTATAGAGTTATTGGGTCATTGAATATTATAAGTGAAAGGGATCTTAGGATCATCAAGTGCATTTCCTGTACAGTAAAGAAAAGAAGCATGAGATTCAAAGATTTTAAAGGCATTGCCCCCAACCTTACAATTTAATGACATAGGCTGGACTACAACTTAAGTCTATAAACTTGACCCTACTCTAGCCTTTATCTAATGCTTCCTTTGAGAATTAGCTATAGTTCCCCTAAGTTTATTTTCTATCTTTAACCTCAGTTTAAAAGGAATAAATCAATATTCCAATTTATAGATCAGATCTCTGTGAGTTCTATTAATGTGAATCAATTTAACAGGGTCTGATCTATAAATTGGAATATTGATTTATTCCTTTTAAACTGAGGTTAAAGATAGAAAATAAACTTAGGGGAACTATAGCTAATTCTCAAAGGAAGCATTAGATAAAGGCTAGAGTAGGGTCAAGTTTATAGACTTAAGTTGTAGTCCAGCCTATGTCATTAAATTGTAAGGTTGGGGGCAATGCCTTTAAAATCTTTGAATCTCATGCTTCTTTTCTTTACTGTACAGGAAATGCACTTGATGATCCTAAGATCCCTTTCACTTATAATATTCAATGACCCAATAACTCTATAATGAGAAAAATATGACTGCCAAGCAGACTGGGATGTTTATTTCCGTTACTCAGCATATTTTTTTCTTATAGAGAAATTTATCTAGAACACCCCAATTGGAATCAGAAGGTATTTCAATAAATGTAGAATCTGATTATCCTGAATATTTTAATCCAGCTATTGGTAGTTTGGGAATCTGGCTGCCTTTTTTTTTTTTTTTTTAATTTTTAAAGGTTTTTTTTTCAAAACATATGCATGGATAATTTGACAGCATTGATCCTTGCATAGCCTTGTGTTTTAGATTTTCTCTTCCTTCCCCCCACTTCCTCCCCTAGATGGCAAACAATCCAATATATATTAAATATGTTAAATCCAAGAAATCCATATTTATACAATACTTTTGCTGCACAAGAAGAATCAGATCAAAAAAAGAAAAAAAACCAAAAACCCAAAGTGAATAAGAAAACAAAATGCAAGCAAACCACCACAAAAGGAGTGAGAATGTTATGTTGTGATCCACATTCATTTCCCATAGTGTCCCCTCTTTGGGTGTAGATGTCTCTCTTCATCACAAGATCATTGGAACTTAGCTTTCTTAATTAAATGGACATATTTCCTAAGTGGGCTAGAATTTTTGCACCACTGGAGTGGGACCCATTGACTTCAGGATCATTAGTATCTACTAGCTGTTATTTTTAAAATTTTCTTCTAGAGTGATATTATAAGTAAATTAGAGGTACTTAATATAGTTTACTTCTCAGGCCTATGGAGATGGAATAAATTTATGTCCAAAGAAGAACTGGAACTCTTAATTGAACACCAGATAGATAATTTTGACTATATTAAGTTAAAAAGTTTTTGTACAAACAGAACCAATGCAGTCAAGACTAGGAGGGAAGCAAATTGGGAAATCATCTTTACATTTAAGGATTCTGATAAAGGTCTCATCTGTAAAATATATAGAGAATTGTCTCATATTTCAAGCCATTTCATAATTCAAACCATTCTCCAATTGACAGCGGTCATCAAAACCATTTGGTACTGGCTGAGAAATAGAGCAGTCGATCAGTGGCATAGGATAGGGTATCAGGACAAGCTAGGTAATAATGTTAGCATTTAGTGTTTGATGAACCCAAAGACCCCAGCTTTGGGGATAAGTACTCACTATTCGGCAAAAACTGCTGGGAAAATTGGAAACTAGTGTGGAAGAAATTAAGGCTGGACCCACACCTAACACCGCACACCAAGATAAGATCTAAATGGGTTCATGATCTAGATATAAAGAGTGATATTATAACCAAATTAGAGGAACATAGAATAGTTTATCTCTCAGACCTGTGGAGATGGAATAAATTTATGTCCAAAGAAGACCTGGAACTCTTAATTAAACACCAGATAGATAATTTTGATTATATTAAGTTAAAAAGTTTCTGTACAAACAAAACTAATGCAGACAAGATTAGGAGGGAAGCATCAAATTGGGAAATCATCTTTATATTTAAGGGTTCTGATAAAGGTCTCATCTCTAAGATATATAGAGAATTTTCTCATATTTATAAGAATTCTTTTTTTTTTAATAAAGCTTTTTATTTACAAAACATGAGTGATTTTTCAACATTGACCTTTGCAAAAACTTTTTTTTCCCCAAGCTTTACCCTCCTTCCCCCCACCCCTAGATGACAGGTAATCTAATACATGCTAAATAGGATAGATTATATGACAAATACAATACATGTATACATATCTATACAGTTATCTTACCTCACAAGAAACATCAGATCTAGGAAGAGAAGAAGAAAAAAACCTAAGAAGAAAAACAAAATGCATGGAAATATTCACAGAAAGCGTTAAAATGCTGTGTTGTGGTTCACACTCAGTTCTCACAGACCTCTCTCTGGATGTATATGACTATCTTCATCGCTGAACAATTGGTTTGAATCACATCTTGTTGAAGAGAACTATGTCCATCAAAATTGATCATCGTATAGTCTTGTTGCTGTGTATAATGTTCTCCTGGTTCTGCTGATTTCACTCAGCATCAGTTCATGATATTTATTTATAAGAATTCAAGCCATTCTCCAATTGGTAAATGGGTAAAGGATATGAACAGACAATTTTCAAATGATGAAATTAAAACTATTTATAATCATATGAAAAGGTGCTCCAAATCACTATTGATCAGAGAAATGCAAATTAAGACAACTCTGAGGTACCACTACACACCTGTCAGATTGGCTAAAATGACAGGAAAAGATAAAGATGAATGTTGGAGGGGATGTGGGAAGACTGGGACACTGATGCATTGTTGTTGGAGCTGTGAACGGATCAAACCATTCTGGAGAGCAGTTTGGAGCTATGCTCAAAAAGTTATCAAACTATGCATACCCTTTGACCCAGCAGCGTTTCTATTGGGCTTATATCCCAAAGAAATCATAAAAGAAGGAAAGGGCCCCACATGTGCAAGAATGTTTGTGGCAGCCCTTTTTGTAGTGGCTAGAAACTGGAAATTGAATAGATGCCCATCAATTGGAGAGTGGCTGAATAAATTATGGTATATGAATGTTATGGAATATTATTGCTCTGTAAGAAACGACCAGCAGGACGATTTCAGAGAGGCCTGGAGGGACTTGCATGAACTGATGCTGAGTGAAACGAGGAGAACCAGGAGATCATTATTCACGGCAACAATACTATACGAGGATCAGTTCTAATGGACATGACTCTCTTCAACAATGAAATGCTTCAAACCAATTCCAATTGTTTGGTGAAGAGAGCCATATACACCCAGAGAGAGGTATGTGAAATGTGGACCACAACATAATATTTTCATGTTCTCTATTGAGGTTTGCTTGCATTGTATTTCCTTTAACCGATTATTCTTTCTTGTAGATACGATTTCTCCTGCACAAAAAATGATGCCGTAACTATACATATATTCGATTTCTTAAGTATTCTAACATAATTATCATGTAGTGGATATCCTGCCATCTAGGGGAGGGGTGGGGAGTAGGGGGGAAAAAAATTTGTAACAGAAAGCTTTGTAAGGGTTAATGTTTAGGAATTACCCATACATATGTTTTGCAAATTAAAAAAAATAAAAAATAAAAAAAGGGGGAAATGAAAGAACATATTCATAGAGACATGAGATGTTAAATAATATTGGCTTCAAAATTACACTGAATTTTTCAGTTTATCAATATCAATGTACCACATCTGGTACCTTCTAATCAATTTGTTATCTAGCAGGATGGAGTCATGGCTTTCTAATAGAGCACTGATGACTCTTCTCAGACAATACAGGAATCCTAATTTAGTGAAACTGAAGACTTTATATCTTAAAACTGTATTAAGACTTTTGGAACAATGTATTTTATAGTTATCTAATAATAATGGCCACAAAAAAATGTTATAAATTAAAACTGCATAATAGTTTGCCCAAAATAACCATTTATATTTTAGATTCTAATTGTCGTCCTTGAGGGCAGGGCTTATCTTTTGCCTCTGAATATCACCAGCACAGCTTAGTACAGGTTTTGGCACAAAGCAGGTACTTAATAAATATTTATAGAATTAATCTAAAGTCTGAAAGAGTCCTGAGGAGGGAAGGCTCAGGTGAGAGGTGAGTGAAGACAAAACTCAAGAACTAAAAAGTGTTGGGAAAGAGGAAGCAGGCTTACAAGTGCAATTTAGCAAAAGGAGAAAAGGCACAACAATTCTTAAACAGAAAGAGTAAAAAAGAAAATCCATTGGAGTCTTTCCTGAAGTAGATAATACATACTAAAAGAAAGAACAAAGAACTTAAACAAACTTCCTCTCTTAAAAATCGAAAAATCAAATAAAACAAGTTTTAAGTAATATCAAATCTGTTCTTTCTCAGTCTGATAATTCAGGCTATTGCAATGACCTGAGCAAATAAAGCTTTCACTTAACTCTAATTCAGAAGAGAGGCTTTTATTTCTTCAATGTTGCTATTACAGAAGATTAAAAGAGGTTAAAGGAATAATAATAATAGCAGACATTTATGTTATTTATTAAAATAAAACACATTGGAAGGAAAAGATTGTTTCATTTTTGTACTGTTAGAGTTTTCCCTAACAACTGTAACTCTCAAAGGTATGGAAAGTACCTAATCTAGAAAAAAATATCATTATGCCCTCTGAAAAATTCATTATCAATATGAAGAGAAATGTTTTTTAATATACAATCCCTCAACATTCATGAGTTTCACACTCATGGTTTTGGTTATTCATGGGTAGACCAACATTCTCATTAAATGTGAATTTTTGGACATATGAAGCATACTTCAGAAAATCATGCACGATCCTCATATTAAAAAAAATTAAAAAACTAAAAAGGCAAGGCATAAATACTATGTTATTAATCTATTTTGTCATTTACTACCATAAGCATATGTACATATGATTTCTCCCACAACAATCTTGGTATCTTCTGCTTTTTTGAGAAGGAAATCTGTAAAGCAGTTGCTGCAGCTACACTGGTGACTACTCTTTCTCAGGTAGAAACTAAAACTTTTTTGTGGATACAGTATGTTATTTTACTTATTTTGTATGTTAAATAAATATGATCAAAATTGTTAAAAACAAATGTCTGGGTGGAATTCTTGCATCTGAGAATGTCAAGGCATAATTACTTTTTAAATTTTTCAAGGAATAAAAATCTGAAAGCCATAGGTCTAAAAATGGTAAAGAAAAACAATCTCCAAACTTCAATATTCAGTTGAAATTATTCATTAAATATTTATCAAGTATCTACCTAATGGAAGGTAAGACACTGCCAGAAACGGTCATGAAAATAAATAGAGGAGTAAGATTGAATCCCTGAGCTTACAGATTTTTAAGAAAATAAAGACTGTGACAATTTAGAAATGAAAGAGAATTGCCCCTTGTGAGGAGATGAAGGAAGGAGACTTTGACCAGACAGCACTTAAGCTTAGGTCTTGAGAAAGAAGTAGGAATTGTCAGGTAAGAGACCTTTGATGCATGGAATCAATATGAACCAAGGAAGAGAGATACCAACCATGTCAAAAGAAGAGCAAGTCGATTGGATCATCTGGAGTACAAAGTACATGAAGAAGATAGGCAATAAAGATAAATGGACTAAAGAGGAAGAGTTAAAAGGTTAAAGGCTATATGAAAGAGTTCATAAGTAGGGTAGTGGAAATACAAATGGAGAGTGAAAGGGAAAGATGCAAGGTTATATTATAGGAGAATTAGCTAACAAAATGCCTGAACTGCTGGAAAAATACTTAAGAGTAGCTTGAATAAGAGAGGTATTAAAAGAAAGCCAACTGGGGACCAATCTTCAAAAACAAATAAAATCCTGAAATTAACCCCTCTGGTGGATTGAACTTAATCTTGAGTAAACTAATGGAATATACATTATTAGGAAAACAACAAACACATTTCAGGCAGGGGTGGAGAAGGGCAAGATACCAAAAGAAACAATCAAGACAGGGGAGGCAGTGTGCCAATCCAACCATCAAAACAATCCAATTACAGAGGAAGTAGGTAAACAGGAGCAAAAATACCTGCTTCCAGAGCTTCTAAACACAAGCTTATGCAGTAACTAGCACAGGCAAGAGAAGTAGCCATGAATTTGAAATGGAGACAGATAACAATTGTACTACCATAGGGTTTGTTACCTGAAACATCAAGTTACCTCAAGTCAGGAGGAGGTGATTAGGGAATAGAACAAACAATGCAACTCTCCAAATAATACCAAATGCAACGAGGTTGTCAAGTTCCCACAGAGACAGAATTACTGCAACAGCTCACAAGAGGTAGTAGAGGTGAGATACATGAGTACATCAATACTAGGTAGATAGAGATAAATTGGAAGGAATTCAAAATTGCATAATAGTAGTATTGATTAAATAGCTGGAGAGAGTAACTTATGAAGATATATTGGGAAAGGCAAATTAGTATTGAATAAGAGATAACTAAGGAAGAAAAATATAAATATAACAAATATAAAGAAATATAAAACACATCTGAAGCAGACACACTCAAGGGTCTCTTCAGAGACGAACCTAAAAGAAGCCAGTTTAAAAAGGAGAAAAGAAATCAAATCAAATAGAAACAGATTAAGCCAATAGAGTACTAAGAGTAAGATGAACCACTGCAAAATTGATAGATCAGAAGACAGGGGAGCTAGTTAGGCAGCAAGTTTCCATGCAGTAGTTCAAGAAAGAGATAATGAGAATCTGAAATAGGATGGTGGAAGTAAAAACAGATATAAGAGCTTACAATGTGAGTAAATTTATAATTTGGTTAAAATCAGCAGAATATGTGCATGAAAGAATCATAGTGTCTCCCTGTGTATCAAGTGATTCAAACTCTCTATAAGGAGTCAAACATTTCCCCTGTGGCTTTGGGCTACCCTCACCCAAGGAAAGGATCAGCCTGTTTCATTAAACCTTAGCTACTACTCCCAAAAGAGAGGTGAGCCACAAGCAAGGGGCTCATTAGATGAGCAAAGATCCACTAACTACTTTTGCATGACAATTTAAGTCACCCAAACAGATGGTTTCAAGTACTCTTCTCTAAAATACCTACATCAATCACACCTGATGCTGGTACAGAATACCTCTGCTAGGGCTCTAACATATTCAAAGTCTTTTGATCACAATTCTCCAGTCTCAAAATTGCTCCCCTAGAAACCTGTAACATGCCATATTCATTTCAAAGAGGCTTTGCTTTTCTCTAAGGTCCCTAATGCCAAGCTAGAGTTCCTCTATAATTTGCTATTTGCCTTATGCTTCCAGTCACACCCCAAAGATCAATCAGTGAGTTTACTGGTTTGCCTCTGACAAAATTTGAAACTTTGGCCCTTTAACTTTAAATCATAATGTGTTTGTGTTTCCTTTATCTGATATATCTTTTGTGTAGATAAGATTTTTCTTGCACAACAATGATAAGTTTGGAAATATGTATACATATATTCGATTTGCCAGTATTTTAACATAATTAACATGTAGTGGATATCCTGCCATCTAGGGGAGGGGTGGGAAGTTGGGAGGAAAAATTTGTAACAGAAACCTATGTAAGGGTTATTGTTGAAGAATTACCCACACATGTTATGCAAATAAAATAAAATTTAAAAAAAATCATAATGTATGACTGAGGCAGAAGCAGCTAAGGAAAAATACAGCTTAATAGTCCAAGAGGATCAATAAGTTTTAAATCTAAAAATATCTAAACTGAAGGGGAATAAAGTTCAAAACTGCTTTTAATTGTTTCTGAATGGGAAGCACCCTGGAGCTATGTGAAAGAGAGAGCTATACAATGGATGTAGCTATTAATACTTCTGACAAAAAAGCCTTTGGGAATCCCAAAAATGTTCATAAAAAGTATGTCACTGCAGCTCTTGTATACAAAGTAAATGCTTACAGAGAAACCCCAGGGTAACACCTTGGGAACATGTGTCTCAAAACAAATGGAACACAAGGAAAAGACCAAAGTAATGAGATTTTGGGAAAAGTGATCTTATAATGTTCTGGTCTTTAAAAATACCATCTTTCTACTTTTCTACAGAACCCAACATAATTTCTGGCAATTGACCATGCAAAATATAGAGATAGATTTGTAGAAAGAATAAGTGATCAAAGAAGAAAGAAGAAGAATGTGACTTAAAGCACAGTCTCAGAGAACTCAACATCACATAATAGCTTGGTATATTGAAGAAAGAACATTGCACTTAATTAGTTAATTAATTAAAAAAAAAAAAAAAAGAATACTGAAAACTTAGGGAAAGAGTTCTGGAGTAGGCTTAACTATTCACCAACTAACATCAATAAGCCAGAACTACTCACTTCCCTCTTCTGAACTTCCAAAATATGAAGACGAGGAACTATGAGAGTAGATGCTGGGTAATTATAATAAGAGAATAAATAAGAAAAACGCACTTCCTTCCCTTCTTTGCAAAAGTGAGAAGCTAATGCTGTCCATTAACTGCCAGACACAGTTGGTGTGTTGCTTAGGGTTTTTTCCCTATTTTTTCTTTTGCTTTTGCTTTTCTGCTGAGGCAATTGAGGTTAAGTGACTTGCCCAGGGTCACACAGCTAGGGAATGTTAAGTGTCTGAGACCAGATTTGACTCAGGTCCTCCTGACTTCAGGGCTGGTATTTTTTATTCTATTATAAGGGGTAGATTACTGAGAAAAGAGGGGAGAGAACTATTTGAAAATAAAAATAATGCAAAAATAGAAGATATTCATAAAAAAATTCTAATGGGGAAAAAGGCAGGATCACACGATTGCTCTTCCAACTTCAACATTTTAACATTTAAAAAAAAATACTGATCAAGGAAAACAATAAAAGGGAAAAAAAAAAAAAACTGTTCAAGATGGCAGATTCTCAGCTTCTAATCTTTATTCTCCCAGAGTCCCAAACGGAGGTAATGGAAGGAGCACACTTGAGAGGCTTAATATAAAATTAAGGCACTATAAAAGAAAGAAAACTTCCTAAACATCACAATTTGGGTAGAATTTAACTGTAAAATAAAAACTACGACAAGGAAAATTTCAATTTTGCCTACCTTTTCCAATGAAAATAACACTGCAATAGGAAGATGTTTCTAAGGAATCAACTAGTTTCTTTTTTTTTTTCTTTTTTCAGAGATCTAGTAGCTACATTTTCTGTCATTAACATTCAAATGTCACTCAAAGCACAATGCAACAACAAAGCATGGGACTTAGCAGTTTGAGGTCTAAGTCAAATGCTCACTAGGAAGTCCTAAGAACCTACAATATGAAACTTCATTTAAAGTTAAAAAATAAATCTTTTTCTAAGACTTAACACAAGTTTTCAAGTACCAAACACAAGGATAAAACCAACTACAACTACAACTTTTTTCCTTCACTTTGCTGAAAGAATGAATGAAAAAGCATTCATCAATCCCATTATGCAAGTGTTTCCTGAGGATTTGCAGTTATCATGAAGGTAGTAAGAATAATGGAAAGGAAAAAAAAAAAGTCAATCTGTCACCTCAAGCTAAAAATACTAAAGCTCTGAACCTGAAATGATTACTGAAAGGTAATAGAAAATTAAAAAAAATAGAAAAATAGATGCAATTCTAAATTCTCCATTCATACCAATCCTTCAGCCAGGTAAAACAAATCTTTTTACCCTCAGAGAACATGCTGGCTCACTGGAAAAGCTAAATTCTTACTCTACTAAAATTTGTGGCCAAGCCACCCATAATGTAAGAGCCCTCTGGGGTTCATCTCCTCCTCTTCTCAATCTTACAACTTTTTCAAACAACAAGTTTTTCAAACTGCTTAAAATTCACCTCCAAAACCTATTTTAAAATAATATTTTGGCTGATGATGCAAGCACAAAATTATGGGAATTTCAAAGTCATGACTGCTGTGGAACACTAAGTCAGAGACGTAGAATTGCGTATACTCTACACTGATAGGCCTGGAGATGTAAATTTACTCTGCCCAATGAAGCAGAGTTATACTTACTAAAAGAACCTTAGTTTGGCATTTCCAGACTTTCAGGCATTTAAATTCTCATCCTCATCCTCAGCATTATTTGCTGCATCAAATTGCCTCTTTTAGTGAAGATGGAAAAAAAAAAAAAAAAAAAAGAAAATGAACTGATCCAAATGAACTCATTGAGTGTGTTTTTAATGCATGATCTGATTTAAAAGACAACCACAGTATTTTTATTTTACCCTTAGGTGCTATCTCTATTATCTCACAGAAAAATTAAAAGATGACATGAATTCCAACGTGTAAAAAGCACAGACAAGTCCCCTTACAGAACTCAAATTTGAAACAAATTTGTTCTCTTCAGAACAAGAGACAAGACAGAAAGCCAGCAAAGACGCACAATACAAGTACTACCTTTCTCTTTTTTCTTTTCCTTTTTGCTGAGGCAATTGAGGTTAAGTAACTTGCCCAGGGTCACACAGCTAGGGAATGTTAAGTGTCTGAGACCAGATTTGAACTCAGGTCCTCCTGACTTCAGGGCTGGTGCTCTATCCACCCTGCCATCTAGCTGCCCCTTCTTTTCTTTTTTAAATCCCACCACCTACACAAGACAGGAATGAATCTCTCAAACTTGACCAAACACCTGCCATTGGCACTCATTAATTAAGGATCTTTTTTGGACCCATCCAAGAGTGTTCAATACATTTGTTATCAAAAGTCCAAAAAATAAAGTCATAAACTCACTTAACAACTCATGAAGTCCACCCTCATACATCCACCAAGCATTTCTCATAATGCAGAGAGACAGGAGCAACAGAACTAAACTAAGAAGCTCCCACAAGCTTCCTAAATCTGGATCCAAAGGGCAGATCTGCAGAAGTGGCACATTTGACAAAAGCTTGAACAGCTGGGCAGCTATGATCTCAAATTCAATACTGGTTCAGAAATTTTACTATGACTATAGCTATGAGTGGCTAGAGAGGAACTGAGTTCAAGCTCTACTTCTACCACATACTGGCTCTATAACCCTGAACAAGTCACCACCTCTCATCACTCTAAGCAGTTCTCTAAGATTCAAGTTAAAAAGAAGGTAATCTACTTTGGAAGAAGGAATTTTTTTATATTCACAGGTACACACATAATCTCTACAGTTATCACTTATAAAAGGCTAGCAAGAGAATAAATCCATTGTAGAAGAAACAATGAAATACAAATACAAATACAAATAAATTGAACTGACCAATGACTAGCAATGCCAAAAATCAGTCATCTCCTGATATTAATGATGTTGGGACCAACATCATCAAGATATATTATCAAGCTACAAAATAAAATAGTGAAGGACATTTATTTATCAAGTATCTTGCACATTCCAACTACTGAAGATGACTGCAAACAAAAGAAGAAAAGAAAATAATGGCTCCAATACTACCCATCCATCCAAATAAGGTAAAGTTGTGGGGTTGTATGGACTGGAGGTTAGCCAAAAGTTACAGAAACACTGTTACAGGTATTTCATGGCATGGTATTCAGAATTCTAAAATGATTTCTCTTTGTCATCCCCAAATATATACCCCACAGTGTCATTACTTTCCTGGTTTTTTTCCACAGTTTTTTAATCATGACTGATATCCTCCCCATTCTCACCTGTGTGCTCTCTCCCTCCAGTCTTGGGGGTCTGATGCTAGATAAGTGTATGGTCTTGTAGTCACCGGAGTTCAGTTTCACAACAATAGCATCAGCATTCAGTACTTGCATCACCTGTGGGAAAGAAGATATAAGATGTCAGTGTTGTTTCAGTAGTTCCAATGGATCAGAAGTGCTAAGAAAAAGACCCGGACTAGTTACAAGCCAGTCACCTCAGAGTAAATAGCAAAGGCCCACCACTTTCACAGTGCCATCTCAAATGTGTCAGTCCACCAAGATTTTATTAGTAAATGACATTTTCCCCAACAACAAAATTGTATTATTCCTAAAGATTAATCATTTTTTATTATGTTACAAAATATCTTTATGGCTTAACAACTAGAAAACTAGCTTCTGCCATATTTCTCTCATGCCCCACTCAGAGCTATCAAGCAGTGAAACAAACCAGTTTCAGCTATATATTCAATTCTATGGAGCTGCAAAAATTTCCTATGGATATCTGTTCATTTGGCCATAAAAGATACCAAATTAAACTATTAGTCTTAAAGTCATCTCCCCTCCACCATCCACTTCCTTCTACATTCCTCCCCCCATTAAATATAGAGTCCTGGAAGTTTTTTCATTTGCATACTCCTTCCAACTCCTTTTCAGAGGATCATCCAACTTTATACTATGAAAGTAAAAGTCTTATGGTACAAGAAAATACTAAGAACAATAGAAAACCAAATGAAAGATTTTAATAAGGTAGAAAATGTAAGGTGGTGGGTTCCATAAGCTATGTCAAAAAGGAAAATAAAGGAGATTAAGAGTAAGCTCAAAATCCATGGAAAGCTAGCCAGGGTTGACAATTGCAGTGATGTGTCTAGATTATTGCCAATAAGTTGTGAAAGCAACCTAGGGCAGAATGGAGCATCTGAAAAAAAAATTAGGTGAATGGGTAAATTAAGAAAATGGAATGATTGCTTTCCCCACAATTAATTACAGATAAAGTATCAGATGACATGCCTGAAAAATCAGCCACTATAATATGAAAGATTCTGCTTTTGCAACTGCTTTTTAAGCGTTCTAAAAACCATAGACGCTGAAACTTTCCAGAAAGAAACTTTCCAGCCATAATCATATCACACACACACACACACACACACACACACACACACACACACACACAGGAGAACTCATGGCTGTTCTAAGAATTAAAGCTCAAGGAAACAACCCCAATGCATCTTTGTACTTCCGCCAATTTGAGACTTGAAATTTTACTGAAGAGCAAAACAGAATCCCAATGTAGCCAGAGGGACTAACCCAGCAAACACAAACAGTTGGGAAGAAAGCAAAAGATCAGTACATTGTCTCCCCAACTGTGTGTCCAACTTTGGAGGAGAGAGGTGGTAATATTCTATCGATTATTGTTATTATGTTATTGATTGATAACAATAACAAAAAAGGGCAAGAGAGCCTTACGGAATGCATTAGTGTCAGTTACACACAAGTCAAACAAAGCCATCCATGGACACTTATATGCAACCAGGGCCTTCTCATTTTCGAGCTTTTGTTCCTGCTGCTTCTCTTAATCTCCATATGCTAAAATATCTTCTTTAAAATACTTAAGATCCAACTCATTTGATTCTACATCATCACTCACTACCATCACCATCCGCTCAATCAGAAAAGCTCATTCCTTTGTTGGATCTTGTAACTTCGTATTACAGTTAGGATGTACCTGCTGAATCTTTAGATGGATGGATGGATGGATAGATGGATCTAGTGTTGGAAGGGACTTCAGAGGACAGCAAGTCTAGCCCTCTCACTTTATAAATGAGGAAATTGGTGAAGAGAAAAATCAAATGACCTGCCCAGGGTTACATAACTAGTTATATATTCTAAGTTCCAAGACTGCAAATTCTATAGTGACAAGAATTATACATTTTGCTTCTCTCCCAGCAACTAAGAACAGGTTTTATACATTATCAATACTAATTAGATGTTTGGTAAATGAGCATAATCATGGTCTCTCCTCACCTCTTTAAATGCCCTTAGGAGTCTAAATTAGTAGTAACAGATGACAAAAGAAAGTTGTGGATTATCTGTAAAGGTTACAGAGAAAATCCTTGAAATACTGCAGAAGTAAAGAAACAATCATTAATTCAAGCCACTCTTCAATAGATAAATGGTCAAGGGATATGAACAGACAATTTTCAGGTGATGAAATTAAAATCATTTCTAGTCATATGAAAAGTTGCTCCAAATCACTATTGATCAGAGAAATGCAAATTAAGACAGCTCTGAGGTACCACTACACACTTGTCAGATTGGCTAAAATGACAGGAAAAGATAATGACGAATGTTGGAGGGGATGTGGGAAAGCTGGGACACTGATACATTGTTGGTGGAACTGTGAACGGATCTAACCATTCTGGAGAGCAGTTTGGAGCTATGCTCAAAAAGTTATCAAACTGTGCATACCCTTTGACCCAGCAGTGTTTCTATTGGGCTTATATCCCAAAGAGATCTTAGAGGAGGGAAAGGGACTCACATGTGCAAGAATGTTTGTGGCAGCCCTTTTTGTAGTGGCAAGAAACTGGAAACTGAGTGGATGCCCATCAATTGGAGAGTGGCTGAATAAATTATGGTATATGAATGTTATGGAATATTATTGCTCTGTAAGAAACGACCAGCAGGATGATTTCAGAGAGGCCTAGAGAGACTTGCATGAACTGATGCTGAGTGAAACGAGCAGAACCAGGAGATCATTATACACGGCAACAACAATACTATATGATGATCAATTCTGATGGACGTGGCTCTCTTCAACAATGAAATGTCTCAAAACCAGTTCCAATTGTTCAGTGAAGAAAGTCATATACACCCAGAGAGAGGGATGTGAAATGTGGACCACAACATATCATTTTTACGCTCTCTACTGATGTTTGCTTGTATTGGGTTTCCTTTCTCAGATATTTTTTGTTCATGTAGATGTGATGGTTCTTGCACAGCAAGATAAGTATGGAAATAAGTATGGACATATATTCGATTTGTCAAGTATTTTAACATAATTAACATGTAGTGGACTTCCTGCCATCTAGGGGAGGAGTGGGGACTAGGGGGAAAATTTGTAACAGAAAGCTTTGTAAGGCTCAATGTTGAGGAACTACCCATACATATGTTATGCAAATAAAAAGCTTTAATTAAAAAAAAAAGAAAGAAAGAAGCAATCATTAAAAACATAATCAGAACACACAAGAGGCAAAGTCTTGGCCATGCCAAGCTTCTAGGCAGAAAATTCAAGAGTTGTAAGTAATACTGACTCTTCTTCCCCAAGAAAAATACAAGGGAGGGAAAAGGCAACTCACAGAGACCACAGGCTTAAAACTATCAATTACCAGGAATGTAGGAATACTTCTGCAATCAGCACTTTAAAAATATTTAGGATTTTTTTTTGTTTGTTTAAAAAAAAAAAAAACCTTTTCCAGTTATTCAAAGAAGATGGGAGAACAGAAGGTAAAGTGATATGTACTGATCAAACCTTCAGCTTCGCTCACAAGAGGTCAAGATCCAAGGGAAGCTGTTCCTGTGTTGCCAACAGTCATCACTAACTAGACTGGCTTAAGCAGCAAACAGATTCTGGGAGCTGTAAATGTTAGGCCACAGTAACAGACTCTCTTTTCACATCTCCCTGATTAGAAACCTCCTCTTCAGGAGCTGCACACTGTGATGCTTCCAGCCAAATGAGGTCTGGGATTCTGGTGATGAGGCTTTGGTGTATATGTGTGGGGGCTTTTTTTTTTTTCTCCCTGTAAATTGTGTCATTACTGTCAAGAGAACAAGCAGCTTCTAAGCAGAGACATGGAGTAAGCATTAAAAATACTGGTTAAAATCATGTACTCTGTAGTCAGTATAATGCAGAGTAGATCACTTAACTACCAAACCCACACCATTCTCATCATTACAGATCATATTTATAGCAGTAATAATGGTGCTTATGGAGCCTTTCATCAGAATATCTTAGTTCGCCCATATCATTCACACTTTCCACAAGCTATAAGATCAATTATCACTCCTTGCTGCTTTCCCCTACCATGCCAAAAGATACCCTAAGGCACAAAAGCAAACAACCAACAGCAAGTTACAGAGCAAGATACTAGTGAAGCTATGAGATGTGCAAAATAAATCCAACTTCTGGGCCATCCTGCCTAATTTCTGGTTGCAAAAAGGACAAATCCAAAAAATTTAGTAAATGACATACTTATCAAAGGATACTCTAATTCATTGCAAGGCTCACATGAGAAACAAAGGATTAGCAATCTCTGGCACTGATAGCTGAACACTAAGGGACATCTGTTCATTGCATTCTTAATCTAGAGAACATCACTGCAATGCTCCACTTAGGGGGTGCTCAATGTTTTTTTTCAAGGCTAATTTCTCCAATACTTGAAGACTCAAAAAAGAAATAGGGGACCCATAACAGACTTCCATAGTCACAAAGATCCTAAAACCAGCCATAGCCAGTTCCTAAGGATCCTCAGAAATACTAAAATGGCTATAGCCTGGATACAAGCTAAATCTTTACAGGTCAACAGTGAATATAGATACTCCAGGTAACTCAGCCAGCATATAGTATCACCTTGATGGTGCCACTAAATGTGATATGACATAATTTCCTCTCAGATGCTACTGTGAACATCATTGCTGGCTGTGTTTACTGGTCTTACTATTGCTGTTCCCTGAAGCCTCATAATGAATCAGTGCCCCTTCTTCTCTCTCCCCTCCCCTAGAAATAGTGGAGCAAAAAGTGTCCACTCTGCTATTCATTATGCTCATGTCCATAAGTACAGCTAAATTCACTTTCCTAATTCTTGTAAATATGGTATAGCTAACAACTTCTGACCAATCCTGCTTGTGATTAAGACCCTTAGTGATACCCAGAAACTTACAAAGGTAACCAGTTTATCTGATATTCTCCTTCCTCCTCCCTGCACTCATACTACCTCCTTATTTCTAATAATTACACAGGCAAACTGTTTTCAACCTGAACAGCTCCCTGATTTTGTCACCATGTGAAAGTCATATCATGAGACCAGGAGAAGCAGGTCTTCAATGCTTTGCAATGCCAATAGAAAATAGGCTATTTTCAGTTGGAGACAATTCTCAAGAAATAAACAGAACCATAAAAGGAGACTTGTACATATTAAAGCAGGATTTCTGCAATATGATCAGAAAGATCCAGCCACAGTCCGTCTCTGAAATACAGGTATAATCATCACCTTTACGTAGCCTTAAAATGTAAACTCTACTAAATTCTTCTTGTAGCTAAGGTATATTATTGAGGAAACTCCATTTTTAAGACCATGTTCCCACTTAACTAATAATGTTAGTCAGACCCACATGATCTAGCAAGACTGTCAAGGAAGCCAAAACATATACTCAAGGTTCTATGGTCCCAAACAGCAGCAATCAGCAAAATGACACAAGGAAAGCAGACTGGAAAGCTGGCAATGAAGGGTAGGCAGAAAAGTCTGAGCTAATCAGTATGAAGGGAATATGCTCCCTTGCTAACTGAGAGTGACAAGACAAGCTCCCCCACACATTTTACTCTGCATGAAATAATGCCATCTAAGCAAACTATGTACATCAGTCCTTGCTCTCAAGGCAGGTTCCAACAATGTCTATGTATCTAGACACATGTTCTTACCTCACTTCTCAGAAGGAACCCTTGGGGAAAACCCACTGACCAGCTCCCCAAAAGATTATAAATTTAGTATCATGCAATTAAAACTATAGATAGAAAGCAGTACTACTAAGGAGCTGCTATTACCCAAACTGAAAATCCTCTGAACATAATCTATTGTGAATCCAAGTACATCCCCAGAACCAGACTTCACACTAGTCCCTAAAAGGCAACATGGTGATCCCAGACTTTGCTATCAAATCCCCAACATCACAAAACACTGGGGATTAGAGTTGGACAAAAAAATAAAGAACTATCTTTAAACCTTAAAAAAATTGAAACACCCCACATCTTTCTCTTGATCCTATGGGCAGAATCACCCCCAAATAACTCAAATCCAAGGGTGAAGTCAAACCTTAATCTTCACCAACATGGCTCAGGAAACCAAGTCTGAAACCTAACCTATTTTTTTTTTTTCCTCACTACATTTTTCTGCTCTTAGGACCACCAGAATATTCCCACTGTCAATGAATGCCCACAAAAGACCACCAAGAGGACTACAAAGAGTCCAAATACTACATCTGGTTAGGAAGAGCTCTAGAATTTCAAAGCATTTAACATATATGAACAATACAGCATATAGCATAAATGAAATTCTACTGATTCAAAATACCACTAATCTGAATTTCACTAATTCACAAAAAAAAAAAACCTTTGCTATCAATTAGTTATATAGAGTCCAACCAGTCAACTCAGCTTTGCCATCTCACTCATAGTTCTAATACTCAAGTACTTTAGTATCACAAAATTAAATCTGTAATGCAGAATTTTTCTACCCTTTTTGGAGACTAGTTTCATGTACCTTGTATAGATGCTCCAACGGGAAATTAAAAGAGCAAGTGATACATAAGTCACTTGAGTGAGTAGAAAGGAATGATAACAGAAAATATCAAATGTGTTTTTCAGTCAGCCATTCATTGAATAGGCATTTATTAAGCACATACTATTTGCCAGGCACCATATGTTGGTGAAGATATACCATACTAAGTGCTAAGGATGCAATGAAAAGTAAGAACATAAACCAACTGGATTATAAAGTACATGAAGAAGAATAAAATGTAAGAAGCCTAGAAGACACATACAAAGAAGCCAGAGTCTGAAGGACTTGTAAGCAAAGAGAGGACTTTTTATTTGATCCTGAAAGTAGCAGGAACAATGAAGTAAAGAGGCTGAAATGGCTCGACCTGTGCTTTTATAAATAACCACTTTGAAGGATTAAGTACCCTATGGGAGAATAAGAAAGTTGGGTAATGTTCCCTCACATATTTAATTCTTTTCTCATCTTTCAATTCATAAAGGAGGAAGGTGCTGACTCCAGCTTGCAGTTAAAATTTGCAAAATGCAAAAGAGGGAACTGATAAAATTCTGTAAAACATGGGCATAATTATCTAAACAACCACAAGGAAACAAGTTACAGAATAAGGTAAGGGGACTACTTTCGCTACATTGATAATGAAGATAATTCCCCATAGAATTCAGTGATGCTACTTTAAATTCTAGCTAGGAGGCAGCAATCAATTATTTCACAGTCTAACAGTGCCACCTAGAGGCCCTATTACAACCTCAAAATTAGCAAAAAAAAGGTCCAACAATCTAAGAGTGGCAATGCTGATGACAACCACATACATTTAATTACAATCAGAGTCCTCTTTGATCCATTCAAAACAAAGTCTCTTGTTTCAAATGAGGAACAAAAAATAATCAAAAGTCAGACTCTTGGCATGAAAGCCAGCAATCAACCACTTTAGAAGAGCCACCAATTTTACCCTTACTGAAAGTACTACATGCTGCAACTAGAGATAAATATGGGTAGAAACCTTCAGAGTGACCACAAGAAATTCCTTTCATAAGAGTCAGGATTTCACAGAAAGGCAAAAATGTATGTTTCTCTACAATTTAAAGCTCTAATCAATCCTTTTCATATTTCTAGCCCAGTACATATTGCTAGTGAAAAAATGATGAACAAAATCAAAACCATATTAGTAATAGGATCATACAGACAATAGGAAAGCAACCTCAGGTCATATTAAGTGAACAGAAAAACTCACAAAGAACAAAATTCTATGAGCACATAAAAAGCTCCATAAAAACGCTGCCCATAATATATTCCACTCCACTGATTTCTCACAGAGAATAAATACCAATTTGTGAAGAGAAATAGTTTTAAAGTATTTAAAGAAATACAATTTTAAAGAAAAACAATTAATTCAGGACTCTAGTAGGAAGACTGAAAAGTTTTCAGTATTCATGCATGTTATGTTCATATTTACCTAAATACCTATTCAGAAGGAAACAAGAATTTAAGGTCTCCTTATTGGATAAATCTGTATTCTCTCTGGCCTAGCACTGTGAATGACTCACCTTTGCAACAAACTGCTTGTCCTTTTGGTCCAAATTAGCTGTGGGGGCCACGTAGTCTCTCCATATTCTCAATTTTCTCTCCTTGGCAAACCTGGCAACAGGAATCAATTAGTCAAAAAGTATACAGTAATCATTTGCTCTGTGCTAGGCATAATGGTAAGCACTAGGATACAAAAACAAAACAAGAAATGGAAAAGAGACTATCCTGACAAAATACCCAGTGGATATGCTCAACCAGAACCACAGCCCCAATTCAAGCCCTCATTGACTGCAATACTGGCTCAGATTAGCCAGGCTACTGGAAAAAAAGGTCACCAAGGGAGCCAAACCCCCCCTAAAACAGAATCCCCATGAACAAGGAATCATTACAGAGTTAGGATGCTGTATATAAAGATGGGTGCGCTTTCTCAATTCTAGTATAGTAACAACTTCCTAAGCGTGGAAGAAGCACCTGGGTCCTGTTCTGATAGTCAATTGTTTGATATATCCAGAGCTCTTCTCAATCCTCATTTGAACTGTGAAAGATTTCTAGTGACTCATATCTTCACTTATGACCCTCCACTACCTTTGTGGTTAAATGATATAAAAAAGACTGTCAATGTGAGAAAAAGCAGCACTGTTACAAACGGTTAGGTACCCAGTAAATTTACACAAACAACCAAATACTGCATAGACTTTCATGAACAGTTACTGATGTGATTTATAAATATGACACCTGAAGATGTGGGAAGAAAATGGCCAAACCCATTTATGACACCAATATATTCTTCTAGACCACTGTCAATAATCAAAAAAACATACCAAGATCAAGTTTTAAAATTTCTAATATCATGTCATCTACCCATTTTTTTTTTTTGAGCAAGCCTCTTTCAAAGTCAGAACAAAACTGGATAATAATAGAACCTATATAGAGAAGAATCAATAAAGCTTGTCTTTTACTAACTACAGAAGGACAGACCAATTTGATTGGGCTTTAAAACCATCTACTGGGTCTGTATCCCAAAGAGATCATAAAGGAGGGAAAGGGAACCACATGTGCAAAAATATTTATAGCAGTCCTTTTTATAGTGCCAAGGAACTGGAAACTGAATAGTTTGGCTCAATAAATTACGTTATATGAATATAATGGAATATTATTATTCTAATAGAAATGATATACAGGCTGACTTCAAAAAAGCTTGGAAAAACTTGCATGAACTGATCCTAAGTGATGTGAACAGAACCAAGAGAACATTGTATACAGCAAAAACAAGATTATGTGATGAATAGTTGTGATGGATTTGGCTCTTTTCAACAATGAGGTGATTCAAAGCAATTCCAATAGACTTGTGATGGAAAGAGCCATGTACATCCAAAGGGAGAACTGTGGAGACTGAATGTCAACCAAAGCATAGTATTCTCACTTTTTGTGGTTGCTGTTGTTTTTTGCTTCTTTTTTATTCCTTTCAGCTTTTGCTCTGATTTTTCTTGTGCAGCATGACAAATAATGGAAATGTTTTCAAGAATTGTACATGTTTAACCTACGTTAGATTGCTTGTTGTCTATGGGAGGCGATGGAAAGAGAGGGAGAAAAATTTGGAACACGAGGCTTGCAAAGGTGAATATTGAAAACTATCTTTGCATGTATTTAAAAGCTTGAAGCCTCTAAAGCTAATTTTCTCAGTAACCACCACAAGCAGACAGTCCTTTGCCATATTTTGAGAACCCTAAGTAGATTTTTGTTTACAAGGAAAGAAGAAAGTAAAATGAGACTATTAAGAAATCAGAAGAATTGAGTCAGTCCAATTCAGCTGTGAATCTCTTGGATTATGATTCAAAAGCAGAAATCTACAGGATAAGAAACAGAACTTGTGCACTCAACAGGATTATTAAAAAACACAAGAGAGGTGCTAATGCTGGAAAGCTGAAAATGCTTTCAAACGTAGACGCTCAAGATCATCAGGTGTCTGGGAATTTACATATGATGAGGCTCCTGCAACCTAACTCACATTTGGAGAACCAATAATGAAAATGAAGTTTATAAATAATCCCAAAACTGTAATTCATAACATCTTTTGCCATTTTTTCTAACACTGTCACTATCACTATAGAGATTAAAGAGGGTCACACAAGACTGAGGGGCATTTTGTTTTTAAATTTATTTCAAGAATTGCCACAGCCAAAATAAATTCTTCACCAAATGGCCAACTTTCTAAATGATGCCTTTTGTATTCCTCCAACTTCTGCAGTAAAGAGAAAACTGGCATATAATGGAAAATGCCACAAATGAAAAAATAAACTAAATGTCAAAGTATAACAAAGGTTTTCCTTCATTCAAACCAACCTTCAACTCACATAGATCCATAAGAATGCAAGAAAAACTAATGAAGATAACTAATCATAAAATAAAATCAAATGTGGCAAGAAGTCATATTTAATGACTTTCTCCCGATCCACCTCTTCTTATAAACACAAGTGCTTCTATATGTGACTAATAACTGCTTATCAAGTCCAGAAAAAGCATCTGTTTACTATAATGAGAGTAGTTTATTAATTATTATTAATTTATTATTATTAATTTTATCTATCTCTATTATTAATATTATTAACTATTATTATTAACAATGATAGGTAATATTTCTGTCTTTAAAGTTTTCAAATTTTGTCATATATAAAATGAAGATGTTGAACTAAGATGCCTTCCGGCTCTATATTTTTAGAGTCTATAAAGTAGGTAGTACAAGTATTACGCTCATTTTGAAAACAAGGAAACTGAAGCCTTAAGTGGACTAGGTATATAGTAGGGTTTAAATCACTGGGCTTCAAATCAGTAAGACTTGAATTCAAATGTTGACTCAAACACATGAGCTATATGTCTGAAAAAGTTATTCAACCTTTTAGAAACCTTAGTTTTTAAAAGCAAGACCAGAAGAATCTATTTCATAGAACTGTTGTGAGAATCAAATGAAATGACATATGAAAAGAATTTTATAAATTATTATAAATGTTCAGTAGTTAGTCATTAAGGTGGTAAAGAGACTTGCCTAAAGTCGCATCATTAGTTTGGATTAGTGCTGAAATATAAATACAATTTTCTTGACTAATTCTAATGTCTTTTATACAAGATTTCTTATGTTTTCAGTTCTTGACATGGAAAATTCATTTAAAATTTTTAATAATAGAATAGTCCTTTTATTAAGAAAATATCCCCTCATTAGTCATGGGACAAGAAAATCACATTTAAAGCACTAATAGTGAAAATGTTTATAAGGGATCTTGAAACTGTTTTTCTTTAAGAAAAACTGCTCCTTTTCCTTACGTTCTGACATTAATTAACACTACAGAGGTGAAAAGGGAGTCACATAGGACTGAGATAAAATGGCACTTGCATTTTAATCTATTCCATGGATTGTCACAATCAAAAAAAATTCCTCACCAAATGGCCACTCTCTACCTCAACTATGCTACACTAGAAGCCTGATTATATTAGTGTTCAGCATGGACACTTGGATCTATTCCTGACCTAGCTTGGCTTTAACTCCTCCTGAGGAAGGTTGGTTGCCTCTTGCTCCAAGTAATTGCAGACTTAGATGGGAAACCATATCTGCTTCAGCTGTTTGCAGTGCACAAGTCCCTCACCTCACTCTCTTTAGAGAGATTATTTATCAGGCATAAATCCAGTCCAGAAACAATTTTATAAATAAAAGCCATAGAGAATTAAGAAGAACCAGATTGAGCCTAAATCCTAGGAGCTATTAAACAGTTAAGTCTTTTTCTCTCACACCTATTCCTGGCTTGAACAATGGCTTCCATCCTCAATAGCTCTTATGGATAAGCTACAAGTCTGATGAAGAAGCCAAAACCAAAACTTCATAAACAACAAATCTTGGAATGGCTCAGGCATATGAAAGCTTCTCATTTTAAGAATTCTTTTGGATGGGATAGTAAAATACTCATTACCTTGTCCTAAGCTAGATAAATTAGGGTAATAGATACTGCTTACTGGGACACAACACTAAAATAATGAATCCTGTGGTAGAGGAAATTTTCCTAGCTACCATAAGGTCCTCTGGAATGGTTCACAGAAGACGGAAGACTTCATTGGAAGTCACTAATCTCACACTTTTCCCACTGAAAGAGTCTAACACGTCTTACCTTTCAGCTGCTCTCAGCTTCTCCGCACCCCTTGTGTATACTGCAATCGACCAGTCTACACAACGTGCAAAGCCTTCCTTAAGCAAAAGCTCTGTGATGTTGCCATTCTGGAAAAAGGGGCAGATGGAGATTGAAGGACACATTAGAATCTCATCATATAGTAAAGAAATCCAGTCACTAGTTCTTTACTTCCCATTCACACAGTCAAGAAAACTATCTCTTGAATTAACAGGATCCTGACAACAGGACACAAAAGTGAATTCTTTCAAGTAGATTCTACTTCAAGAGTTCCGGTGAAAAAACAAGCAGAACTCATTTTGCTAGCTCTTTTAGGAAAAGCAGTAGCTAGTATGTCTCACTCTTCCCTTCCTTTACTGGCATTAGTCTTTTCCCATTCCAAAGGGAAAATGAAAAAAGGGGGAAGGTATAGAATGACTTAGGCTATACTTAGTTCTAGCTCTTATATTGGAATCTTCATTCTAACAAATTCTACTCGTCCAGTCTACAAACGTGTTCTTCTGGGAAGGCAAATCTGGAACCCAAAATCTTCTTGTTTTGTGTAAAAGAAGTGACAGTTTATATGATGAGTACAGGATATACTTCAAACTCAGCCCTAACAGCACAACTACCAACATGATAGCTTAATCCTGATCTAGGCAAAAGACAGTAATAATAATTACAATTTAAGAATGATAATTTTCTCAAACTAGCAAGGTCACCTCTCATTCAACTAGCACCCAGCAATCAAAATGGTCATTTGAGCAGTATCATCCCAGTCACAAATCTTGGACAGGAGTAATCTAGTTATTGCCTATTCAAGAATTAAGATCTATACCAGGAGGGTCTTATGTAGCTCCATTGATGGAAGGCATCATTCTAAAATCCAGCAGCATTATACTCTCAGTCTGTTACAAGTATTTCCTAATCTGCCCCAGCTTGAACATGTATCTTTTGAGAACAAGTCTGAGGCAATTTACCTTTTTCCTAGAAACCCAAGAAATATTACATTCTAAAACTCTACAGCAATGATAAATGACCACACGTTTGTGTCTTTTCCTGCCCAGTTAACTGATACTTCCTTAAATGTCTCAGAAATCAAAGAGGCAGGTGGAACACCAGTCCAGGATATCTAAAGATTCTTTCAACCACATACAATTTCAGGATACATATAAAAGTCCTCCATCCCCAAACTTCCTGTAATTACGAATCCCCATTTTCAAAATGACTCACTGGATGAAGGACAGTGCCCAGCATGTTCTGGTTGTGGGAGCTCTCCAGGATAATCTGTACATCCCTCTGCAATAGTCGAGACTCGGTGAAGAATTTAGCCTCAGCTGCAAATGGCTCTGGTGTCTCAGGACCATCTAATTCTCTTCTGAAAGTTGGACACTACATGCAAAGCAAAAACCAGATTAGCCATTGGCTCTGTCCCACTCATCCTAATAATGTTTGTCACTCACTCATAAGTAAGACTGGACCTTCCACAAGGAAATAATCTCAAGGAAATTAGCTTAAAAGTTTTGAACTACTTAAAGGCATTATTGCTAAATGATAATGAAACTGCTATATAATCCCAAGGGAGTTTTATTTAGGGTTGAAGACAATGTTTTACCAAACAAGGAGTTTAAAGACCTAATTATCTCATAGGAAAAGATAATTTGCAGCAATACAAGTCACAATCACCCAGACACCAGAATATCTCAGCCCTCTCCCACAGATTAATACCTTTAGAAGTTCCTCCCCGTCTAAATCTTCAACCAAACCAACCCTAAGAAATTTGTTTTGCTTTGAACCAGCTCAAATTAATCCCTTTGCAGGTTTTAAACCAGGGCAGGAGAAGGGCATTCTTTTCAGAAAGGAACAGAGAGCTAGAAACAATAATTACCCTCAAGGTAAAACAAAAATGAAATTTAATACCATATGCTATAGACTACTACCTGCCTAACTAAAGGGAATGCTTTACCCATCCATAGACACAAATGCACAGCCTGACCTTGATCCCTGAGAGCATGACTGTGACCAGATAATACTCAGGCAGGAGCAGAGCTCTGACCACACTGCCATCTCGCACGTGCTCGATGATAGCTGTATGACAAAAGGAAGAAATTAAGTCTTCTGTTTATGAAGAAAACCATGACAGAGAGAGGAGAGGATATAAACACTAAGACTGAGAAGAATGTAATAGACAACATATACCCCAAATGCCAATCACCCCCCCCCATCAGTAAAAAATATTCCCTTAGAGAACCCATAGCAATTGCAGCATAAGAAGTTTAAGTCCCACAAGTTACCATTAGGCATGAAATGCCAGGTCTGTAACAGGCTAAACACAGACAAATCATTCCCAGTTCCTTTCAAAAACCCTAGCTCCAAGGCCACTTTGACAAGAGGACTTTTTCCATGACTTCAGTTCTTAAATTCTAAATGGGTTGTAATGATTTTGTATCTATTTTTATTTCTTTATCTAGAG
Organism: Myrmecobius fasciatus; assembly: GCA_023553655.1. Taxonomy (NCBI): domain Eukaryota; kingdom Metazoa; phylum Chordata; class Mammalia; order Dasyuromorphia; family Myrmecobiidae; genus Myrmecobius; species Myrmecobius fasciatus. Next base: position 274,243 of record JAJPUD010000925.1, read on the forward strand.
GTTATAGATGTGTCCCACCAGTAGAGTAGGAAGAGATTATCAGGGCATAATGCATGCTAGGTGCTTAATAAATGCTTGTTGAATTCGATTGAGCCTATATAGCTAAGGCAATTGTCTTAGTCCTTTTTCCTCCAAGACTAGAGCTATCTAGGCAGCTAGGTGGCGCAGTGAATAGAACACCAGCCTTGAAGTCAGGAGGACCTGAGTTCAAATCTAGCCTCAGACACTTAACATTCCCTAGCTGTGTGACCCTGGGCAAGTCACTTAACCTCAATTGCCTCCGCCAAAAAAAAAAAAAAAAAGACTAGAGCTATCTGAAAACTATCACCAGGTGGTGAGTCCTCTATACAGCCAGGATGAAGGTGGTAGTCAACAACTTAAACCTCCTCACAGCTAACATTTACAAGGCACTGTAAAATTTGCAAAATGCTTTATGAAGACCATCCCATTTTATGTTTCTGAAAATCCTGTGAGAAGAGGGACTCTTAGGATCACATTCATTTTAGAGGATGAAACTGAAAAAGTGGTTTGCTCAGGGTTCCAGAGCTATTCATTGTCTCAGCTCTTCCAGATTCCAAGTCACCAGACTTTATCCACCATATGGCTGAGCTGTCTTAAGCACGGGATTTAAAATTCATCAAACCCAAGGCTTTTATTTTACATGTGAGAAAAATAAGGCCTCAGAGACAAGGTGACTTATCCAAGCTAGCAAATGTATAATCAATATCTGCTGACAATATTTGGCGTTCTGATCAGGACCAAGGCTTTTATTGGCAGAGAGAGGTGAGGGCACTCTCCTCAGTGACACAAACAGGCAGCTGCTCTGCAGCCTGTCCTCTTTAAAGACTTGCTTCAAGGACTGGGAAGCTAGAAGCTAAAGGACCTGACTCCAGACATTCTGTCAATGTATGATTATGTCAATGTAAATTTCAATCCCTCTATCCCTTCCAAGGCAAGAGAAGGGATAGGAAAGGATTTAAAGTTCTCAATTGATGGATGATAACTTAAAATAAACTAAAACATGTTGTAACCCAGGAGCAAAATGTTTTCGAAGAGTGGAAGGAGATTTGATAGAGAAAGCAACATTTTTTCTTTTTAAAATGTGAAATACATGTCTATGTGAAATGGGTTCAAAATCCTTTCTAAGTCTCACGGGTGCACCCACATTACCCCACTCAGATTCCACCTTGACAAGGGTCTCCCTCTATTTTAAATGAGCTACAGCGAAAAAAACCCAACCTGTCAACACAAGATGCACCTGAGCACTCCCCCACTGCAACTCCAGGTAAGGGACTCACCATTGACTGGCTTCTGGTGGTGGGAATCCACAAAGTGCCGAGGATTGTCAATGGTGTACTTGAGGTCCCGGATCGTGTGAGAGCCGTTCCCCTCACTCCACATGCCTTTCTTGGCCATCTTTGCCTGGTCCTCACATTCAGCAAGCCGGTTCTGCTCAGGACTGAGACAAGGACAGAAAAAGGTCAGCTGGCAGATAACAACCATCTGAGTACTTGGGAACATCACAACATCTGGCCAATATGACATGTCAATTATCAAGACCTCCTTTAGAGGGGAGACAGAGAAAGACTACCATCCATGCCATTCCCAGATTCCAAACCAAATCCACTCAAGCAACATAATTCAAATCAAAAAAAGACTTCAATTACTATGGCCATTTTGATGGAGTGTGGCATGGGCAAGAACAACACAATCTGCCTTCACCACATGTTTAAAAATCTGATTCTGATTTAACTGATATATGAAAATGCCACAAAAAAAATGAAGATCAGGAACTGTTATGTAATTACCAGTCTTAAAGAGTTGCGCAGCTCACCCCCAAGATCACGCAGCCAGAATGTGCCAGAGGCAGCCCTGGAACCAAGAACTTCCAGACTCCAAGTTTGGCTCTCTATCCACTACCCTATGCCAGCTCTTTCTTACTACAGGGGCTCTCAACAATATGGAAATATGGATGGAAATAGTTCAGCTAAAAGCCTTGCCAGGAACTCCTTTTTAACAAGACCAGAATTAAGAGGAGTAGCTCAGTCTCAATTCAAAAAAATACACAATTAAGTAAATCTATAAAACAAAGAGGTCTTGAAGGACACATATACTATTGCTATTTTCATTGTTATCACCAAATAAACTACCCACTGTCTAGCACAGAGCAGACACAAAGTCCATGTATACAAAAGACTCATCTTTTTTCTTGGTGGCAAAAGTTGAACTGTGCACTTAAAGGCTAAGGAGGTAACTAATATCCTTAGGAGAGCTGTGTCAAGCAAAGATCCCACTTTTCTCACTAGGAAGCTGGTATGCCTAGTCACACAGCACTGAGTTGGCACTGACTTGCAAGTACAGGAAACATCTCAAATCAATAGCCTGCAAATTCATATGCAAGTAGCTATATTATTAGAACTCATTCCAAAGCAGAAGTTCTTAACCTGAGATCTATAATCTTTTGGGTTTTTTTTTTTCCCTAAGAGCTGTTTTCAATATGGATGGTTTCTTTTGTAGTTCGATGTGTTTTATTTTATGAATTTTAAAACATTCTGGAAAAGGATTTATACTTTTTACCAAATAGTAAAAGGTGTCTCTGACACAAAAAATTTTAAGAATTCCTGTCTAGAGACAAGGTACAGAAAGTTAAATAACGTCTTCTAAATTCTCAATGGAAAATAATAATGCAGTTTAAGAAAAAGAAACAAAATTAAATACTAAAGACAGAAACATTTAGGTCTACACTCAACCTTGGAGAAATATGGACTTGTGCAGTTTCCATTATTGAAATAAATTAGAACTTTACCTTGGCAGTCCTCTGGGGTTTATTTACTCTATATTTACAAGGCAGAATGTGTGTTCTTAAGAATATTTCAGTGTAAGCATTCTAGCAATTGTCTATATCAATTCTGGCATGCTTCCAAAAATACTACCTAAACACAAACATGTTTGGAAAAATAAAGAGACCTTGCCATCCTTGCCACTACACAAATATATCCACCAGTCTTATCACTCACTTTACATGCTAATACATCTCCCTTGAGTTAGACAAGAGCAGAGATAGTATTGTGAAGTTACTGTGAGAATTTAAGAGCTATATGGCTTAGTTAAATTGCTATTGGAGATACAAAGGAACAGGTGACAGGAGAGCACATCAAACTTCTAAATCTAATCAACATCTACAGATACCTCTAAAAATCACAGCCATCTGGTAGATATATGATTAAACAGCATTCTAAAGGCCACCACAACAACTGATTAAGCACTTGTCTCACAGGCCAAAGTATCAAACAAATGGGATGGTCTAAAACCAGTGAGACTGAATCTAATACTGCATTTCATACTATTACCAACACTCCTAAACCTCACTTCCCAAAATGGTATATTCACACCACAATCAGGTAAAAAACAACAAATTGCTAAAGATTGGAATCCTCCCTCAAAATCTGCCTGGATATAGGTCTAAAGATCTGAAACAGCAGCAGCTGCTTAGACTTTTTCTTCTGTTTCAAAAGCCATCATGCAGCTGCATGCCTATCAAGAACCACCAAACCCTTCAAATTCTTCCAGATATTAACTAAAAACAAA
>JAJPUD010000925.1:277930-301463 GCA_023553655.1 Myrmecobius fasciatus
AAAAAAAAAAAATTAAATGCAACAATCAAGTCATCAGCAATAGAACTTGGATAATTTTATTTTCACTCTTCAAGATCAATTATCAATTTTTCCAAGGAAGTGAATCAAATGATGTGATGATACAACTTCAGTAAGCCTCAAAAGAATGGCCTAGGGTCCAGGACTGATTCCTAACTTCACTTGAGGGGACTTCCTTTCTAATTCTCCAGTTTATATCCCTCAAGTAAGGGACTAACTACAGAAGCCAAAAACCAGATGAGGCATAGATGAAGACTCAGGCCTGCAGATTTAATGATCTGAGTTTGCCTGTCAGATGGCACCAAGGCAGTTCTAGTCCCTTCACAGGATTTACTTTACCCCAAAAATTCCTAAATATTTCAACATCTCAGAGACTCTTCTGCTCAGAAAGATACAAGATTTTCTTTTCAGTCTTTAAATTCCACAGATCATCCCTTAAAAGCAGAAGGGAAAATAAAAACTCATACTACTAAGTTTTATCCTGGCACTTGAAATATTATTTGTGATTCCTTGTTATCAAGTAAGTTTTTAAGAGTCATACATTCCCTTAAATCTGTCAGTCAGCCAGAAAAAAGATATTTGCATAGAAATCATGGCATAAAAATCTTTAGTACGGCAGAGAACAATATCCTAGATAAACTGAAATAGCATTCCGGCTGATAATATCATAATATATATCACCATAAATAATATCACCATGGGGGGGAATCAAGATTTATATTCACAATACTCTCTCTCCTCTCTCTCTCTCTCTCTCTCTATATATATATATATATATCCTAATTCTATCAAACAATGATGAATACACACATATTGGCCCCCAATCCCTCATAGACTACTGTCAACCTTCTCTAAGATTCTTATAAGAACAAATTCTCAGAAAGGAAGTGTATACATTTTAGATCATTAGATCATTTGGGGTCAGTGCGATTTGTTTCCAGAAAAATTAAACACTCCAAAATGAGGAACAGGAGGTAAAACTTCTTGCCATCTAGGAAACTGATGATTATGGACATTGCTGCCTGACAATAATACAATAAGTAATAAATTAGTTGGCTCCATGGTAACTAATAGTTATTCCCAAAATAGCAAAGCTCAAGGAATTTTAAATACCAATTAGACCTCATCACCTTTCTCTCTTACCCCAAATTAGAAGCCCAGAAAAAGGAAAATGAATGAGTGAGTTTTGTTTTCTTAATATTCCTAGGACAGCTATTATTATTAAGCTTAGTCAAATGTCAGGCACCACCAGTCACCAGGCATTAGACTGGCACTGTTCACACTGAAATAACTGTTAATTGGTCTATATAACAGAAAGCATTAAGCTTTGATCCTTTTCTTAACAGAAAGAAAACCTATTTCCCAGATCTCAGAAGGCTACAGAGGACAGAAGATTGCATTATGAGACAAACTGAATTCTAGTCTTCGATTTGGTCAAGTTACTCAAGCACTTGCAGTTTTTTGAACCTGTAAAATAGAGGTGTCAATTAAGTGAGTGGTTATATGTTCTTGGCCAAGATTTGAAGATGGAGCCACATGCTACATCTCCAAAATTCAAGCATTTCTTATCATCTCAGGGGGTGCTCCCCGCCTGGCCAGAGGGAAAAAGTACAAGTACTATCTAGTAATTAAATGCTTTTGTGGTAATCCAAATCATTCTCTGCATGAGAAAAGTTATTTTAAAATGAATTCTTTCATTCATACTTGCATAGGCACTAACATGTGATTGTGAGGTAATCTGCTGATCCTCCTTCTCTTCATGGCAGAGAGGAAGAGCCACCAATAGGAAATATAGTATATTGTACACAGTATATTTTTGGGGGCTTTGTTGGTTAGTTTTGCTGATTTGCTTTTTTTCCTTCTTTCTTTTTTGTTCTTTGCTATAAAGAATCCCTACATGTCTGGGGATGAAAAAGAATATATTTAGAAATGAAGATAATATAAAAACAAAAGATATTAATAAAACATTTAAAAGAAAATTAAGAAGGAAGGAAAAGTTTGTAAAGAAAAACTCCATTTAAAATAATATTATCTGTTAATATATGTTTTATAATTTGTCATTTTGGTTTGCCTTACAGCCTGAAAACTTTTGTTCCACACATTGTAAAGGGTAGTTTTCTTATGTAACATCTGAATTACACAGATGTGACTATTTTAATTGAAAACAAGTAGTAATAGTAATACCACCATAACATTTATATAGTGCTTTAGGATTTACAAAGAATGATTGTCAAAGTCACTTTGAGCAAGGCAAATATTTTTTACAGATGAGGAGATGTGGGCTCAGAAGATGAAGTAGTCAGATAGCCCTCTCCAAGACAGCATTCAGATCTATGTCCTCTTAGCTTCTGGTTCAGCAAGTGATCTTTCCACTCTGCCTCTACTTGGAGATGACAACTTGATTAAGTAATAATGCTAGCAATTAAAAATTTAAATTAAATCTAACTTAATTTAAATGAAGTCTCTAAGAGTAAGAAAACATAAATAAATTTTACAGAATTTCTCCTTTCCATGTGAAGTTCTTTAATATTTGCATCCCCAAGACAAAATAAAAATTCATTTACATCTAGGTAATATTCTTTTTGTACTATAAAAATATAATAAATTTCTCCAAAACGTCTAAACAACATTGTATCTGGATTGTATCTCCCACATCTTTTTAATTGAGATTATGCATTTTGTATATGATTTTCCTTGAGAAAAAAAATCCATATATTCTAAAAATTCTCCATCACGTTAGATATTTAAAAAGAAACTGACATTGCCAGAGATGACTTTCCACACAAAATCTATAATCATAATTAAGTAAAACATTTAAAATCAAACACTGTATTACCAGAAGTGCTATCCTCTATCAGTTTGTCAACCTCAAGGTCAAGCTAGTAGAAATCAAAAATGGTTTTAAAAATATAAATATTCTCTTGTAATCAACTATCAACTACTCCCCACTCAGATGAACAACACCTAATCCTTTATCAGGAGGACAAGAATCTGGAAAAGATACTTATACTGAAAATAACTCCAGATGAATGTGTTTGAAGCTTTTAAAGCCCTCCCAAAGAGATTCTACCAACACTTTCTTTTTTTTTTCTACCAACACTTTCAATTTAAATGATTCTAGGTCTTTAGCCCACTATCCTTGGATCTAAGTAACAGCATACAATCTCCCATCCAGCATTCTATGACAGATTGTTATTGGGGAATTACTATAAGGAAAATTATAGATACTAACAAATAGTCCTTTCCTAAAGAGTGTCACCCTAGAGAAGAAGAAAAGTCACAAGATGGATAAAGTAAATAAAAGATACAATAGGAAAATTATAGAAATCAATTACCACTGTGACCTAAAAATCCAGAGCCATTATATACCAAGAACTGATGGCCTACACACAAGCTAGGACAGTAGCCCAACAAATACCCTAACCAGCAATGAACCCCAAAGCTAGATGGTCCAGGAGTAGTTAAGAAGAAAAGAAAGTAAACAGATGCACAATCAAGAAAACCACATCATCCCTGACAATGAATTCAGTACTCTGCTAAAATGTCAGCTCTTTTCTGATATCTCCCAATTCCCTACGGACTTATTTCATTAGAATCTAAAGCTAGCCCTTTTAAGCAAAAAGATTTCTCCAGGAATTTTAGATTCCAAGAGAGATAGACCTTTATTTCCTTCCACTCACCTTTCCCAAGGTAGACCATGCCATATTCACGACCCTGGGGGTTCTTATATTCTATTGTGAAACAGACTTCCTTCCCAATCAGCTTCTTCCGCAGGAATTCTCGAGCAGGAAATCCCCAGGGCTAAAAGACAAAATAGACATGCAACATAAGAACTCTAATTCCAATTTCCAATCAGTATCTCAAGTAATTTGCCCACCTTTGTACATAACATTTAAACCAAAAATTCAGAATATTAGAAAGGTAACCTCTGATTACCTTATCAATTAAGGCAAAATAAGTCACAACAAGCGAATTTCTCAAAGAACTAACTATATTGCTTTTACTATAACCAAGGAAATCACCTCAATGCTTTATGTGGGTAATGACTTCAACTTACTCCCATAATTTGGGTGAGACAGATCAAAAGGAAAACATAGCTTTGGTGAAGTCTATCCTAAGTAGAGATAAGCTAGCTTTGCATGCAAAAACTATCCTAGTCATTAAACACTACAATAGCTAAATAACTCAAAGAATTTCAAAACTTGCCTTGTTACCATCTTCTTTTCTAAGTGGGTCAATCATTGGCCACAAGAAAGATTCACTGAAAAACCTGGGCTGCTATTCATATCCTCCCACCAAGTTTAGGTAAATTATAGCAATATATATATATGTCTGTCTGTCTGTCTGTCTGTGTCTCTCTCTCTCTCTCTCTCTCTCTCTCTATATATATATATATATATGTCTCTCTCTATATATATATATGTCTCTCTCTATATATATATATCTAGCAATGAGAAAAGTATATTTCTGACTGCCTTAAAAAACAAACAAAAAAACCTAGCCTCTTAATCTAACTTTCTATAAAAATCTATGAAGGAGATAACTTATCTCCATGCTTAATTACATACAACCCAAAATAATATTCAAGGCAAGAGTTATAGTTAATAGAAATAACATCTGAAAGTTGAAAATTTCTGCCACTGTATCGTAACAGGGAATATCAACAATCTACGTTGGGCAACCCAAGAATACCACAAGATATTCAAAGCCCCTTCCTTTCTATCTAAACTCTCAACAAAAAGCAATTTAACAGAGGCAACAAGAGACATACTGTTCTCTGCTGCAAATTAAGGTATTTGTAGACAAGGAAATCATTCCATATATCTATACAATAGCAAAGCCTTAAAAAAAAAAAGGAAATTTTTTTAATGGAATTAACATTAGTAAGTTATGTAAGATCTTTCCCTGCGTTCCACCAAAAGAGATTCTCACTTATTTGGCATACAACTCAAGAATCCAAATAATCTTTGTAAACTTTTCATCTCTCTGGCAGAGAAATACTAGTAGAGATCAGTAGAAAATAAAATCAGTTCTCAAAAAATACTATTTCTGAGACCATATCACAATATACTGCTAAATCACAATGCCTGTTAGAGGATTCATCTGAACTAAGCAGAATAAACCTACTAAAATATAGTTTATTTTCTGAAAAGATTTTTAAAGAATAAAGTAATAAAAAATTAAAGAAAACCATTTTTCTGATAAAGGTCCAATATCCAAGACATAGAGAAAATTAACACACACTCCCATTGCCCAATATCAAACTGGTCAAGGGTTATGAAGAGTCATTTCTCAAAAAAAAAAAAAAATAATAATAATAATAATAATTTACATATATGAAAGACTGGAAGTTTCACCTCACATTTATTAAATTGGCAAAGATGACCCAAAAAAGTCAATGTCAGATAGAATGCATCAAAGAAGGCTCACCAATACATGTAGATAAAACTATAAATGACTGAAATATTCTAGAAAACAACTGGAAAATAATTATCGTCCAACTTTCCCAAAGTGAATCAAATGTCCATCTCCTTTGACAGAAATCTTACTGTTAGGAAGAAACTTCAACAAAGTAAAATGCAGAAAACCAGCAGAATTTTTTTGGTAATGAAGAATTGGAAATAATGTTCATGTCCATTAACTGAGGAATGCCTAAACAAGGTGCCGAACATGAATACAATGGAAAACAGCAAATACAACTCTAATGTAACAATTATAATGATGTAAATTAAAGAAAAAATTAAAAACAAAACTGAACAAAGTATATTAATTATAACGACCAAGGTAGGCCCTAAAGTAGAAATGAGAAAATGCATATTCCTCCTTTCAATGGAGAAATGAAGGGCTGAATGTTACATATGTTGTCAAATACAGTCAACTGGCTGTTTTGGCGTAGTTCTACTGAATTGTCTTTTTTTTTTTTTTAAATCTTTGGTACAAGGGAAGGCTCACTAGACAGAGAAAATAGAAAGGGATCTATTTAGAAAAGAATGTTTTCAAAACAAAAAGCAGCCATAAAGTTTGTTTGTTTTTAAAATAGAGGTAATGGCAATTGAGGAGAAATTGAAGATTCAAAAGAAGCTGGGTCTTTCAAAAGAATGAAAGGGAACCCAAGATGGTTTTCAACTTTTTATCATCATTGGTGGCCCACAAAGATTAGGAGAGCCAAAAGATGGAGAATTTCAATTTTTTTTTAAAAATGGAAGGTGCTGCAAAAACCCTAAGGAAGTGCCAAATTGTCTAGGCCAGTAAATGAGAAGATTCAAGACCTATCTCATAAAAAAAAAATAAATAACCAACTAAATGGATGGAATTAAAAGAAAAATTCGCCTTAACATTGGAGCTAAGATACAAGAATTTTGCAAGACTCAAACAATTACAAAAGTGACAATGACCAAGAAATGCATTTCTTATATCCAATTACCTACATGGAGAACCTAGAAAACAGCAGTCACCTACCTCATCTGGTGTATCCTTTGCATCTGGTTGTCCAGCCGCAGCCCGACGAGCCAAGTTTCCAGCACGAATATTACTGAGGTTGATCTGCCTCTCAGGAGGAGGCCCACCACGTGGCTGTCCTCGGACAATGATAGCACATCCTGAGAGGACCTGTGAGAGAAGAAGGAACAAAAGACAAATTCAAAATTCTGGGGTAGAAACAGTTAAGATGTCAAAAAAATGTAAAAAATGTAAATTACAGACCAGAAAAGGCATCTCTATGGAATGGGAAAGGAGTTGAGGATACCTCTTACTGATATGAAAATGGTTGCATTTATAAGGCTAAGACATGTCAATTCTATTTATGGTTTTATGGAGATAAAATAAAAGAGAAGAGGTCCACTTCAGGCAAAGGAGACAGCAGGAAAACATACATAGTGACAGCTAAAAAAAGGAGAACAGGGAAGAATGGATATACCTATTTGGAAACAACAAAGAGGATTGAAGGAAGGTAATGTGAGATATGACTGGAAGGATAAAAATGTGAAGACTATAAAAGATTATGAATGCCAGAACCAAGAGATTATATAGAACCTACAATGTGTGAGGCACTATGCTAAGAACCTTTTACAAATATTATCTCATTTTGTCCTCACAACTACTCCAGGAAGAAAGTGCTGTTATTATAGTCCCATTTTACAATTGAAGTAACTGAAGAAGTTCGAGGCTAAGTGACCTGACCAGGATCACACAGATAGTGTGTGAGGCCAGATTTACAGCACAAAATTCATTTATTCTTCATCACCACAATTACTTCTCCACTATTGGACATCCACTTAGTTTCTAGTTTTTTTGCCATCACAAAAAGGAGACACTATAAATATTTTTGCATATAAGGGACTTTCTCTTTCTATGACCGTTTTTGAATACAGGCTTAATAGTGGTATAAGCATGAATAGTATCACCCTCAAGAGCATCAGGTCTTTGCAATCCAGTTCACTATAAAAATTCTTCTACAAACAGGGGGTACAAACAGGTAGATGACTTCTTGCTAAGCACCTCTGTCTTTCACTCTAGAACAGATACCAATTCCATGAGGGGGACTAGTTTTTCGGATTTTCAAACATGAAGAGACAACCTTATGAAATCCAGACTACAACCTGGAAGAAAATTCTACTAACTTGGCTACTAGGCAAGTTATTTCTCCCCTCTGAAATCTCTCCCCATGTGTTCACTAACCTCTTTGATAAAGCTCACAAGACATTTTGAGAATAGCCTAGAGGACACTAATTTCAAAGGAATATCACTGAACTGGAGAAAGGACTATAGGTGCCACTATCAAAGCTTTAGCAGTCTTGTTTTAAGCTTTCATAGCTACAGTAATTATTCTTGTTAATTTAGAGAAGATAGAAAGCAATTCACATGGGAATTGTTTTATAGCCAATTACCAATAGTAAAATTATGTATTCTATTGGGCCTTACTCGATACATCTGTATGTCTGTGAAACCTAGCTGTCCCACTGAGTTAGTCAGCTTAAGGTTATAAGTATAAACTTCTCAGCTATGCTAACAAAGAGTGAAGGGAGAAGTGATGAAATTCAAAGACCCAGTTTCAAGGTACATCTGACAGTTTACAAAAGCCAATGGAGTTGTACAAAACCAAAGGCTGTTGATTACATATTTACACAATTTACTACTAATTAAAGTACATACTAGGCAATGAAATGCTACCCAGAAGTAGGAAAACCTCAGAGACTATGTTCTTCAAGTTATAAATTATTTAATTATATTATGTCTCCAATACCCTAATATCAGCCAGCTAACCACAGAGACAGAAGCCTAATTGAAATAAAGTTAATGATCTAGCTGTAGGGATAGTGTCCCTTAACAGGCTTAAACTGGCCATTTTTTTCTTTCAATTTCAAATACCATCCAATTAGCTTCTATAAAACCCAAGATTGCAGTCTTTAAGCTCCACAAGGGCAGCTGGCCTAAGTACATAAAATATCTAGTAAATAGAAGAAAGCCATAGGTAAAAAAAAAAAAAAAAAAAAAAAAAAAAAAATACAAATAAAGCAAACACTAAAAGTAATGTGAAAAGAAAACAAAGAATTGGGGGTGAAGGATGGGAGTGGAAGCACGATGGTCCAATATGGGTCAAAGGAAACAATGATCAGAAATGGTTTTACCTCAATATATAGGATAAGAGATTCAAATACTAAGCAGTAAAAAAAAAAAAAAAAAAAAAACCCCACCACATACTGGACTAACTCAGAAAGATAAGAACAAAGATCAAGAGGGTCCTGGCGGATAGAAGACTAGTTTAAAACTACAAAATTTTAATAAGTGTCAAGAAGAAAGACATGCGGAAGAAGGAAGACATGGCACAAATGAAATCTAAAAATATCAGGAAGGATGCCAAGAAATAAGGTAAGTTTTTAGAAATAAGAGTTCTTTGAAGCACTAACTTAAAAAAAAAATACACCATAGAAAGGAGGAACCATGAAAATCACTAAAAATTAAAGATATCAGAGTGAATCAGAAAAGTCGACAAGGCAATTTGGAAGGCAAAATGGAGGTATCCGAAATAAGGCAACGTGCCAAGACTAGAAACAAAAAGATTTTTATCACGTCACTGAGCTCAAAGCCAGTGACACAAATTAGAATGAGCAGAATGGGGAAGGCATTATTAGAGGTAAGTGGGGTAAAAAAAAAAAAAAAAAGTGTGATAAGGTGCTAGAGCAATGAAGTAGATGCTAACTAGGAAAATACCAAGTAAAAAAGATGAAGAAAAAATAATGGAGTGAAATTAAATTGGAAGGGGGTAGGGGGATGGGAAAGGGAGAGAGAGGTTTTAGAATGCATCAGGAAAAGGCTTCCTGGTAGTCAGCTCTCTTCTCCACAGGGGAGCACTGTCCCTTGAGAATTTAAAGTTTATTTAGACAAGAAATGGGCAATCCTGAAAGGAGTTAAGATATGTGGCCCAGAAGGTTTTTCCCAGGATCCCCGCCAACTACACATTTCCTGTAAGCAGGCAGCTGGCCTCAAAAAGCAAGGACCTTGCCTAACTTAGAGAAATCAGCATTCAGCTAAAGTAAAAAAGGGCATGGCACCAAAGCACAATTTCATTCAGGGTATTCTAACAGTGCAGAGATGCAAAGCTACAGGCTCCCACAATTTCATTCAACTTTACACAAATATTATCCTAATTTCTGAATCAAATTTTAAAATTGGGAAAGGACAATAATCCTAAATTCAACTCTAACTTAACTGTTAAATAATTGAAATCCATAAAGATTATTGCCCAAGAAATGTAGCTCAGAAATTTAACAAAGCCAAGAACAGACTTGGAGTCTTCCTACTCCCAGGCAGGGTACTTTTCCTATTATTTTTTAAGAGGCAAATATGAGGGATTTAATTTTCTATTTTTAAAAAATGGGGGAGTGGGGGAAGTTTAGGGTTGTGATTTCATTGGTAGAACTTCCTTCTTTTCCCCTCCAAGCAGGTGGGAGTCCTAATGAGATGCCTAGGCACAGACAGATTAAATGACAAATGGGTGTCCAAGATCTTTCTGATTCCAAATACATCTCTATCCTTATACCTTATACCTCTCATTTTAAAATTATACTATCAACACAATATCTGTATAACTTACTGGTTAAATAAGCTAGAGAAAAAAAACAAAACAAAACAAAAAACCAGCTTCTTTCCAAGTGGTAACAACAGACAGGTTACATTGAGCCATAATTCAACAAATAGTAATATATTCAAGGGTTATAACTTAATACACCAATAAATATTTGCTACCAACCTGCTATACAAAAGGTGCCCTATTAATTCCAAGGCCAAAGACTCAAACAGATGTCCAGGAACAGAACAAAGGCTCAAGTTTGAGAAAGATAGGGGTCATTTAAGCAACTATGTTTTCACTTTCACTTTCACAAAGGGGAAAGAAGCCAAGAATAGAGGAGAAAAGATAGAAAACTAAGATGGATATTTTTCTGGGCATCAAAGAGGAAAGAGGAACAAACTGAAATCCCTTCTCACTATTTAAAACATCCACCCAGACAATAAGGAAACAATCATTTATAAGGTGGGTGCTATTATTATCCCCTCCTTTTTTTTTTTTTTTTTTTTAACAGTTGAGGAAACTGAGGCCAAAAGAGATTAAATGACTAGGGTCACAGAGCTAGCAAGTGCCTGAGGACACATTTGAATTAAATCTACCTGACTTCAGGTGAACCATTCTGTCCTTGGAGCTACCAGATAGCTTCCTCAGATTGTAAGAACTAACCATGTGGATCTTCACTGAGTTAATTGCTAAGACAGGAGAGCTTTAGGTAGATTGTAAATCAGGTGTTCTGCACAAGAAAATAAAAATACTATGATTTACTTAGTGTTTTTCAGTATGCAAAGTACTTTATGTATATTTTCTCATTTGACGTTTGCAACAACTTAGGAGGTGTTCATGGGATAAACTAATCCCTTCAAAATTGAGGAAATAGTAGCCTGAAGAACTTAAGGTGTTACATAATTAGTAACAAATGGCCAAAAGTATATAAAACAAAAAAGTTGTCCAAATCACTAAACAATAAGACAAATTCAAATCTAAATGACTTTTCCACCTTATTCTCAGCAAATGAGTAAATGACAAATGACAGAATTTATCAATGTTAGGAGGGCCAGACAGGCATACTAATACATTATTTGTGGAACTCTGAATTGATCTAAGCTCTATTATTAAGGAAAGCAATTTGGAATTATTCAAAGAAATCACCAAACTGTGCAAATGCAAAAGCTCTGACCCTGAGCTCTCCTGCTAGATACATACTCTAAGAAGATTAAAGCCAGAAAAGTCTCATAAATATCAAAATAATCATATCAGCACTTTTGGCAGTAGCAAAATGTAAACAAAATGCTCACTCTTAATTAGGGAATAATTGAATATATTATGGTATGTGAATGTAATGGAAAGTTACTGCACTATAAGAAATATACAAATAATTTCCTAATTCAGATAAACCTGGGAAGTAAGCAAAACAAGACCAACACGGCAAAGCAAATACAGAGAAGGCCTCAGTCAGGAAGACATAGGTGTCAAACTTTGACATACACTTATGTGAGCATGGACAAGCTATTTAACTTCTCAGTGCAGGAAGAAAGGAAGGAAGACAGGCAAATAAAGTTCTCAAAACCAGGAAAAAAATAGTCCTCCACATCCATGTATTTGATTTTCAAAACTTCAAGAATTCTCATGATATTTTTAATAACCTCGTTTTCACTCTTCTGTTTGCAGGCAATAAACAGTAGAGGGGAAAAAAATGAAAAGTGCAATGCACTAATTTCTATCCACAAAAAGGAGAAAAATATTCACAAAACTGTTCATGAATCTACTCCAAAAAGTACTTGAAGTAACCTCTCCAATAGAAATTGAATAAAAATGGAAGAATATTAAGTTGGTGGGTAAATGAGACAGTAGTCAACCACACACTCCTGCCGGCTTTCTGGCCTGAATATAGCTGAAACTTGGACTTGGGACTGACCACAAGGCTCATACTTTTTATCAGAGAATAATTCAACCATAGAGCCAAAAAGGAGATTAAAGATAACATTTCCCATATGTATACATATATTCGATTTGCCAATATTTTAACATAATTAACATGTAGTGGATATCCTGCCATCTAGGGGAGGGGTGGGGAGTTGGGGGGGAAAATTTGTAAGGGAAAGCTATGTAAGGGTTATTGTTGAAGAATTACCCACACCTATGTTATGCAAATAAAATAAAAAAAAATAATAAAAAAGATAACATTTCCCCCTTTCCTTCTTTTTACCTCCGGGGTTCTTCTGATATTACTGACCTTGCCCTTCCCTCTCCCATGTGGTACTGTCTCTCCTCTCTCCTGCATTTTATGGTTACTGTTTTAGGAAGAGTACAGATTAACATAATTAATATTTTGTTATAAGGGATTATGTACAGAAAGGAATATTTTCTGTTGGAGGTAATATGAGAAAACTGAGCCACTAGTGTACTGCTGAAGTTGGAAACTGGCTCAATCAACCTAGAAAGCAATTTACAACTATACCGAAAGGACTATAAAACTGTTCATACCCTTTCACTGAGCAATACTATTACTAGGTCTATATCCCAAAGACATAAAAAGCAAAAAGGAAAAGGACCTATATGTACAAAAACATTAAAAGCAGTTCTTTTTGTGATAGCAAAGAATTGAAAATAGAGGGCTATAGCTGAACAAGCTGTGGTTTGTGACTTTGAGGAATAATATTGTGCTATAAGAAATCATGGGCAGGATGCTCTCAGAAAAACCTAGAAAAACTTCTGTGAACGGAAGTAAAGTAAAGTGAGATGAACCAAGAGAACACTACACAAAAACAATATTGTAAGATGATCAATTATGAATGACTTAGCTATTCTCAATAATACAATGAACCAAGATAGTTTCAAAGCACTTAATATGACAAATGCTATCCATGTTCAAAGAAAAAAAAATAATGGAACCTAAATGCAGATCAAAGCATACTCTTATGAAAATTTTCTTTATCTTTCTTGGGATATTCTTTGGTCTGTTTTCCTTCACATCATGATTAATATGAAAATATATTTTACATAACTGCACATACATCAAATTGCCTTCTCAAAGAGGGAAGGCTGAAGGGAAGGAAAAAATCTGGAACTCAAAAATTGAAAAAATGAATGTTAAGCATTGTATTTACATGCAATTAAAAAAATACTTTATAAAAGGGAAAATATGTATTTTCAGCAGTTTCTAAAGAAAGCTTACAGATTTTGGTGGTCCTTCCATAGTTCCAACTTTCACTTTTTTTTTAAACTTTAGCCCATTTTTCTAGGAATGATATCCCCAAAAGGGGAGGACTGACTATAAAAAAAATGATCACCACCACTAGGATTTCTATAGTACTGTAAAGGTTAACTCATGTTCACAACAACCTTGCTGCTAGCCCCATTTTACAAATGAGGAAACTAAGGCAGATAGAGTCAAGTGACTTGCCTGGGGTTCCATACATCTAGTATCTCTGTATTTGAACTTAATGACTATAATAACCAGAACAGTACAATAAAGCAGAATGTTCTCCAATTACAATGTGCAAATTTCACCCCGTAAAAGAAATGTGAACTTCTTACCCATCTTAGAAAAGTGAATGACAAATATCACAAAATACTGTATACCTATACGACGACCTAATCACTCTACTCCAACTTACCACTAAATGCATTTCCTGTCATTTTTTGTTTAACATGTTACAATTTTTTTTTTTTTTTTGCTGAGGCAATTGGGGTTACACAGCTAGGAAGTATTAAATGTCTTAAGTGGGATATGAGCTCAGTTCTTCCTGACTTTCAGCTGGTGCTCTATCCACTGTACCATCTAGTTGCCCTTCTGTGACTATTAAAAAAAAAAAAAAAAAGGAAATTCATACTTGCTCCAACTCTCCAAAACCAAAACATACCACTATTACACAGTTTCTCGTAAAAGTTAAAATAGGGGATTCTACAAAGAGTTTTTGCACTGGTTGGGAAATAGGCCTAAATTAATTCTAAAGGTAATTCCATTTTGGATTCTACAAATTTGCAAATCAACAATGTGGTGAGTTTAGAGCTATTACTTTTTCTTATGCCCCTTCTAACTACGAGTTCCTCAAACAGTAGTTCTCAAAAGTTTTAATAAAGGAGGCAGGTAAATGGCACAGTGGAAAGAGTGCCTATCCTGAAGTTAGGAGGACCTGAGTTCCAATCCAACTTTAGACATTTAATAGTTACTAACTATGTAGCTCTGGGCAAGTCACTTAACCCCATTTGCCTTGCTAAATAAATAGTTTTAGTGAATAAACTGTTTCAAGTATAAATAATTTTGTCATGTGTGAAAACTCAGGAGGGAAAATGAAATGAATACTACAAGGAAAATGTGACAATATAAAACTAAAAGATATCAACAAAATTTCTGAAAAATAATAAAACATTTTCAGTTAGCATATCACAGAGATGAGGATAAGCTATTTACTGTTGTCTGAAAATACCAAACAAATTTGCCTGGACGTCCTGCCAAAAGAAATGACCCAGTTTAATCCCATCAAATCTTACTGAGGGAAGACTAGTAGGAAAAGGAGAAAAAGAAACCTATGATTTTCTTCTCTTCTTCTTATTCTAAGATGCTACCCCAGTCATTCTCCTAACCTATCTTCCCATGTAAAATCCCCCTTTTCCCTTAGTAAACAGCTTATATTTCACAACTTATTTTTGTCTTAAAAACAAAACTCTTACCTAATGGATTTGCAATCCCTCTTCTATAGCAAAATATCATAGCACTAAAATAAGCAGGAGAGTTAACAGCAAAATTTCCATATTGTTTAAGATAATAACATCCTTCCTTATAGCCCTAGAATAGTAACATCCTTATAGACCTAAAAGAGAAGCTGACAAAGAAACAGTTTATAGGGATGTGTAAGGAAGGAAACACTCAAGAGCTAGAAAAAGGAGAATTCAGTGGTGTCAGCACTAATGAGCAGCTGCCACCACCCATCTGCTCTTCAGGGGCACAGCTCTCTTTCCCTGGTATCCTAAAAGCTTCCTTGCAACACCCAATTTAGAAAGCTGACCTAGGACAATAATGTTGATAAATAAATATATTTAAAATAAAATTCCAAATGCCTGTCCATCAGGTAGTAACTATTCAAAGTGAACCAGCTCTTCAAAAAAAAAAAAAAAGTCTGATTTATTTTATTTTATTCGTGTGTAGAACAATGGTACTCTGGGAATAAAGGAAAAGTGAAATATTCACACCTATTGCAAAGGACTTCCTACTAATAACCAGATAAGATTGATATCATAAGTACTACAATCCTAATAAAGCTGAAGAAATAGTATTAGAATTTTTTGAGACCTTTAATCCAAGGTTTATGAACTTAAGAAAAAAATTGTTAATGACTCCCAACTGCCTTACAATTTGCAATGAAATAAAAATGACAAATGACAAATGAGGCAAATGACATGCCTATGGTAGTACAAGCAGCAAATGGAAGAATGTAGATTTAGGTGTCATGAATACAAGTTTAACACCTCAATCCACAACTTTGCATAGGATTCTCCTCTGCATATATCTCACTTTCCATTGTAATAGTTTTTTGACTGAATCAAAAAGCATTTATTAAGCACTTAATATGTACAAAGCACTGTGTTATGATACAAAAAGATAGTGTCTGCTATCAAGAAATTCACATTCTTCTAAGAAGGGACATAATGTATAAGAGATGTTTCAGCTGCAATTAGATGAAAGGGCAGAATGGTCAAGAAACTATAGCAATGCATGTTCTTCCATGTCATTTCCATTCACCAGCACTTAGAAATTTAAGACAAAAGGTCCTTGAAAGATTTCTTATTCATAAATTTTTTTTAAAAATACAAAGATGAAAATTTTTATTTCAAGTTAAAATCTTAACACTATTGATGTGACTGGTCCTTCTAATGTTTAGAAACAATCAAACAAAAAAACTTTCTGATGTTGAATCATTTAAAAGTACCAAAAACTTTGATGCCAAGAACTTTCTTTTCTGGGTCTTCATTGCTGCAGCTGCATGAGGAATTTCCAGACTGCATTCCTACATGCTGCTTCCATATCTTTCCCTCTAGATGCATCCATATATTTGTTCCTGTCTTTACCTGACTGTACACTACTTGAAAGCAGAGCTTTATGTTGCAGTCAGCAATGTGCTGGTAAATATTTAACAACTGGCTCTTTAAAAAAAATAAAATAAAGTAGACATCCTAGACTTTTAAATTTAATCTATGTTATTAACATTTCCTCCATCAATTTCTTAACTCTAGATAATCAACAATAAATCAAGATCTGATATGGAGCTATTAAAATTGAAAATTTAACAATGAGTTGCAGAGTTCCAGCTGGTTCTAGCACATCTCTGACTGCAGCTACCTTTTTACCAGCCTTGTAGATTTCTCATTTTGGGGGCTAAAAGGAGTCCAGTCCTTTGATTTCATCAACATGGAGAATTCTCAATATAGAAAAACAATACAGATTGAAATTCATTCAAAATTTAATCTTAAGACAACTGAGTCGCTGACATATTAACTTGCCAATGTGTATCAGGGAAAGCATTTGAATCCAGGTCATCCTGACTCAAAGATGAATCCCTCTATTACTATACTATGCTGCTTTTCTTATTTCTTAAGGAGGTAATTAATATTTTAAAAAACTGATTAGAACTTAAGTGTCAAAGGAAAAACTTCAAATCAACTACAAATTCAATGATCTTTACAATATACCATGATGTAAATAAGTTTATCCTTGTTCATTTAAATATTGGACATGAAAGGTGTTCATTTCGCCTGAGTTATTTTAGACAGTGGGAAAATTGTAGTTTTTCTGTCTGGAAGATCTTAACAGTGACTTCTTAATGTCAAAACAACTGGATTCACCATCATAATCTACAAAAAGGTCCAGAACAAGTTTTCTTTACTCACTACAATGTTCGACTACCAATAGGAATCACTAGTTTCTTTTCCAAGGCCTGTCAATTCCACCTTTACACCATTTCTTGAATATACCTTCTCTTCTCTAACACCACCACCACCATCCTGGAACATCACATCAGACCTGGATTATTACAACAGTCTGCTAGTAGGTCAGCCTGCCTCAAATCCCACTCCAAAATTCATCATTTAGTACCAAAGCAAAACTCCTAGAAAAGTTTTTTCTAACCAGATTTCTTTAAAATATATGCTGTATTTTCATTTATTCTTCTTCTACCATTAATGATTCTAGTCTAGCAGCAATCTCTATATGTATTTCCTCTACTTCTAAACTAGACTTTCTTTCCTAAATTAACTGTTCCTCTAAGGACAAAAAATGTTCAACCTATTTAAAAGCATCTTGAAACAGAAAATCATAAATGTTTGTTGAACATTTTAATCAGATTTTAGTGAGTTTATAGATCCTTCACTAATCCCTAATCTTCTCTCCTCAACCAACATCTGAGTCCCAACTCTTCTGCTTTCAAAAGACTATTCCCTTGAGTATTTTGCCTTCTGACTACCTTCTACCCCTTCTTCTCAGTCTGTCCTGTTCATTCCTTTCTACATATCTAGAGGTCTGTTACATACTCCCCCTTCCCCCCATATATGTCACCTCTATAATCTTACATTTGTTCTCTTCTTTTCATTCCTCATCTAGATTATCTCTTTATTTGCACTACTATAGCATTATAATAGGATTCCCTGCCTACAGTCTCTTCCCCTCAAAACAATCTGATAAGGTAGCAAATTAACATTCCTAAATCACTACTATTCCTAACTAAGCACATCATTCTCCTGCTGAAAAATTCCTTAGTCTAGCATTAAAGGCTCTCCACATTCTAACAACTTATCTTTCTAAATGTATGTCCCACTTCTCTGCCCTCCATAAATGCTATACTCTAACTTGCTATTTAAGCCATGTTCATGAAACCTTTCCTAATTCTCAACCTAAGTGAAAGTGAATTCTTCCTCCTCTTTCTCAAACTCTTTCTCTTTTATTATACAATACTACACTATTCTACATATTATCATTATCCATGAACATATCTATTAGAATATAACCTCAAGGACAAGGTCCATGACAAAAGTCTGAATCCACAAAGTAGCACAATAATTCCATACATTAAAATAATGTTAAATTTTGATGCATTCTATTTGCCTATAGTGGTCCTTCAGTATTATTTAATACTTTCCAACCAACATTTACTCATTGATTCAACAAATCCTTCAAAATTTATTATCCAAGGTTAACAAAAAGTAGATTAACAAAAGTAGCATAAGAGACAGTACTAGAAAAAAAAGAATTTATATGGCTTCAGACACTTAACACTTCCTAGCTGTGTGACCCTGGGCAAGTCACTTAACCCCAATTGCCTCAGCAAAAAAAAAAAAAAAAAAAAAAAGAATTTATAGTCTCATCATGGAGACAAGATTGACATTCAATCAAGTGTGTGAATGAGAGCTCAAATGGAAACAGTCAATGTTATGTTGGAAAATGCTATCCACACCCAGAGAAAGAACTATGGAGTCTGAATGCAGATAGAAACATACTATTTGACTTGGATAGAAAGTGCCATCCACATCCAGAGAGAGAACTATGGAGACTAGGTGGAGATCAAAACATGGTATATTTTCACCTTTTTGTTTGTATGCTTTTTCTTTCTCATGACTTTCTCCCTTTAGGTCCAATTTTTCTTATATAACATTACAAATACGGAAATGCCTTTAAAATGATTGCACATTAAAAAAAAGAAATATACTATTTTCACTTTTTTCTCACTTTTTCCCTTTTGTTCTGATTATTCTTTCACATAACATGATTAATGTGGAAATATGATTGTACAAGTGTAACCTACAGTTTGCTTGTTGTCTTGGGGAAGAAGGGAAGGGGCAGAGAGAGAAAAATTTGGGAACTCAAAACCTTATGAATGATGAAAATTATCTTTACATGTAAAAAAAGATACCAAGTGGAGACAGGAAGGAATAGTCACTATTAGATGAGTTCAGATAAGTGTCAATTGTAGCTACAGCCAGTAGGGAAGGCTTGAAGAAGAAGAATGTCAGATGACCAACTGAAGAGGAAAGTTATTTCAATTAAGAGGAGCATAAGAAAGGATCAGGGGTAAGAGCAAAGATGGTGCTTGCAGGAAATTAGTACAGACACCAGACTGACTAGAGATCAGAGTTCACATATGAAAACAAACTCTATAAGGCAGGTAATACGTCACATTTTACAGACAAATAAAAGACTCAGCCAGGAAAGTTAAGTAATTAGATCAGACTAGCACAGCCAACACTATATTTCACAACTAGGATCTGAACTCAAGGATTCTGACTTCATGAGCAAGAATTTTTCAACTGCTTCAGTGAAAGATGAGTGAACAATGGAAACAGCAGCCAGCTGACTATTTCACACCAGTACAGACTAATTTCAAAGGCAAAAGACTTTCTATTTGGCCTAGAGAGAACAGTTAAGAGCAATGGATACAAATTGCCAATTTTGTCTTGACATAAGGAAATATTTTCTAACAATTAAGACTGTCTAAAAGAGTAATGAGCTGCTTTGGCTTATAGTGGATCAATTTCCCATCACTAGATGTCTTGTGAAGGATGACTTCATGGAAGATTCCTCTTTGGGTAGAGACTAAACACAAGGGACTACTACCACAACTCTAGAATTCTAAGACTTCATGAAATAGTTTCATGTATTATATTTGTGTCTCCATTCCAAGCAGAATACCTGCAGCTAGTGCTTGAGGATTTGATTACTATTTCTTATTTTGCTTCTAAAGTTTCCCTCATTTCTGCTGATTCCAAAATATATGTTCTCCTGCCTCCAAGACAGGAAGAAAGACAATTCTACCAAGAGCTAGAATATGTGAATCTCAGTATTATAACTAAATCCAACTAAATTGGATCACAGGAAATAGAATCTCCTTTTCTATGTAAGTGAAAGTCATGCCTCAATGACTATAATCAGGATTATGTAAGTGGGCAGGCAAAATAATTGTTATACTCAAAATCTGGTAAAGAAATCAGTCTCAAAAGCAACTAGGTATTTTTTAAAGTTTTCATAAGGAAATCATTTAAGAAGATGACACGGGCTTTAAATGAATAGAAAAAGTCCAATGGCCTCTGGGCTATGAAACGGTTTACCTGGCCAGGAGTAATATTTCTAGTAATTATTGCATACAGGATAATAGATCTCAGTGGGACTCAAGAGTCCAGATACTCCATCTTATACACAAGAGTAATTAAAGAGAGAGACAGAGACAGAGACACACAGAGAGAGAGAGAGAGAGAGAGAGAGAGAGAGAGAGAGAGAGAGAAAATTCCATTAAAAAGCCTAAAAGAAAATCCTAAGAGAGAATCTGGTGAATTTCATTCAGTTAATGTTATCATTTATTAGCTTTGGTTGTTTTCAAAATTAAAACTGCCCCCCTGGTATTTACAGCTACAAAGCAAGGGGATTCTTTTCTTCCTTTAGAACTGAAAAATCTTGAGATTTAAAAGATCTGGGAGGAAATACCCTGAGTTCAGACAGCTCATTTGTGATAAGGGTTAAAACCTCGAAAACATCCCTACAACACGCTGACAAATTACCCTCACTTTCCACAGGAGAATCTAAATTGCTCATAATTGCTTTCAAAGAAATCACTATCGTATTCTTACCAGTATTCCAGAAAGGTAACATAATAGAATGAGTACTGAAACTTGTGTTCAAATCCTCCTTAATCACTGATTAGCTATGCTACCATGGTCAAATCATTTCATGTCTCTAAATCTCAGTTTCCTCATTTGTAGAACCAGATTAATAATAGAATCTAATCAAACAATTTACAAGTGTTTCTGATAAAAGGCCTCATTTCTCAAATATATAATAACTGAGTGAAAAGAAATTAAAGCTATCTATATTGTGGGTATAATTTGATTTTATTATGATAATATGAAAAAGAAACTAGAGGTAGAAAAGGGATTATACTGGAAGAGAATGAAAAAGGAGGTAAAATAAGGGAAATTACATATCATGAAGTAAAGAAAACCTATTATAATTGAGGGAAAGAAAGAAGGCGGATGAGCATTGTGTAAATCTTACTATCATCAGATTTGGCTCTAAGAGAGAATAACAGAAATATTTGTTATCACAAAGAAACTTGTTTCATCTTATAAGGAAGTAGGAGGGAAAGGGGGAAAAGAAAGGGAAAAACTAATAGAAGGGAAAACAGAAGAATTAAGGATAAGGTGTAAAAAGGGGGCGGTGGTCATCAAAAGCAAAACACTGAAGAGGAGGGAAAGGGGATAGGAAAGAGAAAAGCATAATCTAGGTTAAATAAAATGGCAGGAAATACAGAATTTGTTATTTTAACTGTGAATGTGAATGGGATGAGCTCCTCCATAAAACAGAAGTGGAGAGCAGACTGGATTAAAAGCCAGAATCCTACAATATGTTGTGTACAATAAACACATTTAAAGCATAGTGAATTCAGAATGAAGGTAAAGGGCTGGAGCAGAATATATTATGCTTCAATCGAAGAAAAAAAAAAAGCAGGGGTAGCAATCCTGATCTCAGACCAAGTAAAAGAGAGATAGACTTAATTAAAAGAGACAAAAAAGGAAATTATATCTTCCTAAAGGGTACCATAAATAAGGCAATACCAATACTAAACATATATACACCAAATGGTATAGTATGGAAATTCCTAGAGCAGAAGTTAACAGTGGGGGATTTCAAACCTTGCTCTCTCAGAACTAAATAAATTGAACCACAAAATAAATAAGAAAGAAGTTAAGGTGGTAAACAAAATGTTAGAAAAGTTAGGCATGATAGATCTTTGGAGAAAATTAAATGGAGACAGAAGGAAGTTTACTTTTTTTCTCAGCAGTTCGTTGAACTTATACAAAAATTGGCCATGTGTTAGGGCATTAAAACCTCAAAATCAAATGCAGAAAGGCAGAAATAATAAATGCATCTTTCTCAGATCATGATGCAGTAAAAAAAAAAAAATCACATGCAATATAAGGCCAGGAGAAAACAGACCAAAAAGCAATTGGAAATCTCATCCTAAGGAATGAAGAAGTGTAAAACAACAAATTATAGACAAAATTACTAATTTCATCCAAGAGAATAACAATGAGACCACATACCAAAATTTGTGGGATGCAGCCAAAGCAGTAATAAAGGGAAATTTTATATCTCTAGATGATTATTTGCATAAAATAGAGAAATTATAGACCAATCTCCCTAATGAATATTGATGCAAAAATCTTAAAATAAAATATCAGCAAAGAGATTACAGAAAGTCATGCCCAGGAGACTATGACCAAGTAGGATTTGCAGAGCCGGTTCAACATTAGGAAAACTATCAGCATAATCAATTATATTAATAAGAAAATTAACAAAAAATCATATGATTATCTCAATAGTTGCAGAAAAAGCATTTGATAAAATCCAACACCCATTCCTATTAAAAACACTGGAGAATATAGGAATAAATGGACTTTTTCCTTAAAATAGTCGGTTGTATCTGGTGAAATAAGGTTGCCCACTATCACCATTACTATTCAATATTGTATTAGAAATGCTAGCTTTGCAGTGGTCATCAAAACCATTTGGTACTGGCTAAGAAATAGAGTAGTCGATCAGTGGAATAGGATAGACTCACAAGACAAACTAGGCAATAACTATAGCAATTTAGTCTTTGATAAACCCAAAGACCCTAGCTTTTGGGATAAGTATTCACTATTTGACAAAAACTGCTGGAAAAACTGGAAACTAGTGTGGAAGAAAGTAGGGCTTGACCCACATCTAACACCACATGCCAAGATAAGATCTAAATGGGTTCATGATCTGGATATAAAGAGTGATACTATAAGTAAATTAGAGGAATGTAATATAGTTTACCTCTCAGACCTATGGAGATGGAATAAATTTATGTCCAAAGAAGAACTAGAACTCTTAATTGAAAACCAGATAGATAACTTTGACTATATTAAGTTAAAAAGTTTTTGTACAAACAAAATCAATGCAGACAAGATTAGGAGGGAAGCAATAAATTGGGAAATCATCTTTACATTTAAGGGTTCTGATAAAGTTCTCATCTCTAAAATATATAGAGAATTGTCTCATATTTATAAAAATTCAAGCCATTCTCCAATCAATAAATGGTCAAAGAATATGAACAGACAATTTTCAGAGGATGAAATTAAAACTATTTGTAGTCATATGAAAAGGTGCTCCAAACCACTATTGATCAGAGAAATGCAAATCAAGACAACCCTGAGGTACCACTTCACACCTGTCAGATTGACTAAAATGACAGGAAAAGTTAATGATGAATGTTGGAGGGGATGTGGGAGGGCTGGGACACTGATGCATTGTTGGTGGAGCTGTGAACGGATCCAACCATTCTGGAGAATAATTTGGAGCTATGCTCAAAAAGTTATCAAACTGTGCATACCCTTCGACCCAGCAGCATTTCTATTGGGCTTATATCCCAAAGAAATCATAAA